>WBZZ01002950.1:245000-302500 GCA_019918135.1 Paulinella micropora
GTGGCTGTATCTGCCGTGGATAGCCCCGTGACGTTTCAGTGGACCGTGTTGGTAGAGGACAAGGCGGCAGCCGACTCCGAGCCTATGGCAGAGGAACGCCTCTTCAAGGCGGCAAGGGCACTTTTGCGAGACCTGCGCGCCCGCATTTGTCAGGTGTGGCTGTTGCTGTTGGCTTTGCTGTAACAGTTCGTTTGCTGCTTTTTGTGTGTGTGTGTGTGTGTGAGAGAGAGAGAGAGAGAGAGAAAGAAAGAAAGAAAGAAAGAAAGAAAGAGAAAGAGAGGGAGAAAGAGAGAGAGAGAGAGGGAGAGAGCGAGAGAGACAGACATAAGGTGGGAAAGCCAAAACACAAAAAACATATTAAAACGTTCTTGTTGCTGTCGCCGTTGCTGTGGTCTGCTGGTATTTTTTTTGTCAATGTTCGTTTTTTGGCGGATTGTTCTTATTATTGTGGGTACAGTAATCGTTTTGATAGTTCCGTGTCCTCCTTGCTACTGTTGTGGTGGATCTTGTGTTGACCGGTGGTTGTTGTTTGTGTACATTCTTCTGCCTTTACGCATAGAAATGCGATTCCAATCGCACAGGTTTCCGCATACATACGTGCATATTCAATTTCCACAACCAAACAAACAACAAACAACAACCAAAGAACAACAAAAACAACAACAACAACAACAACAACAACAACAACGACAACAACAAACAAACCAAAGCAAAACACAAAAAACACACACACACACAAAACGAAAATATATGACATGCATACATGTAATATTACGTCGCACACATAATAGGATCGATCATGATCCATGACATGTCGACAGTGATGTCATCCTAATCTTGTCCGTTATTGTAGTCTTTACTCCTCGCATCGCGTGTTCACGTGGTTTACGGGGATTTGGTGAAGTGCCGAGTCGATGCGGTAGCACCCTCATTCCTGTCAGATCGTCGTCTGTCGCGGTCTTCGTGGCATGTCGTGCTGTGCTGCATGGTTGCAGGTAGTCAATCCTACCAACAGTTCCTTGTTGGGTTCGGGCAGCCCCGTCGCCCAGGCCATCCATGCCGCCGCGGGGCCCGAGCTTCTCCAAGGTCCCATCCATCCCCTTGTCGTGCCTCTGAATCCATGTCTTTCTTGCCTCGGTGCGCAATGCTTTGCCTTGGTTGGCCAGCTTTGCGCGCTCTGCCGGTCGTCTGGAGAGGCGGGCTCCCAGGAGGGGAGTGCAGAACCACCGAAGGATTCAAGCTACCAGCCAAGTACATTGTGCATACGTCGGGGGAGTTCCGTTGGGTGGATGGGCGCGTGTCTGGGCTGGGCCGTTCCTACGAGAAGGCCATGGACGAAGCCGCCCGTCATAACTGGAAAAGCATCGCCTTCCCTATTATTGGAGCAGGCACCAGGGGCTTCTCCTGCTCGACTGCCGGAGATGTTGCCGTGACAGTGGTGGCTGATTATCTCTTGAAACGGTGGCCACAGTGGGCAAGCAGCCAGGCTCAGCTGCACGAGTGGGAGAGAAATGAGGAGAAGGAATGGGGCGGTCTGTGGGGTGGAGTGAGCCGCCACTTGACATTGCAGCTGGAACAAATGCTAGGCACCCGCCGCGAGGAGCGCTCCGATGAGGAATCCGACGACCACGCAGACGACAGCGAGGAAGAAAATGGTCCGTGGTACCAAACCAAGTTTCCTATACGGGCCCTTGCTCCTTTACGTTCTATGTACGGCTCTTCTTCTTCTTCTTCTTCTTCTTCTTCTTCTTCTTCTTCTTCTTCTTCTTCTGTACGGCTCTTCTTCTTCTTCTTCTTCTTCTTCTTCTTCTTCTTCTTCTTCTTCTTCATCGTTGTCGTTGTCGTCGTCGTCGCCATCTTCTTCTTTATCATCTTCTCCTCTTTCTACTACTACTACTACTACTACTAATAATAATAATAATACTAATACTACTAATACTACTAATAGTATTACTAATACCACTACTACTACTACTACTACTACTACTACTACTACTACTACTACTACTATTACTACTAGTACTACTACCATTACTACCACTACCACTACTACCACTACTACTACTACTACTACTACTACTACTACTACTACTACTACTACTGCTACTACTGCTACTGCTGCTGCTGCTGCTGCTACGACTGCTCCTAACACTGCCTCTAGTACTACTGTCGCTAGTGACAACAGAACTACTAGCACCAGTTTTAACACCTTCTCACCCTTGTTGTCCTCCGCTTCTTCGTCTTCAGTTTGGTCTGGAAATCAAGGGACGGTCGAGCCTTTTTCTAGCATTCAACATGCCAAGCCGAGTCTCGATGCTCTCGTACCTCCGCACGTGTTCTTGGTTTGTTACCGGAATCATTGGTTCCCCGATCCTTACACCGGAGTGCTGGATGCACTTGCACGGCTTCTACTCCGTCCCATGCACGTGACGCAGGAAGTCAACGAAGTTCCCGAGAGAAAAGCGAATAGGAAAGGGAAGAGGGGACGTGCAGCGTAAGCGTCTGCAAAAGAAATCCAACTGTTGTTCTTGCCCAGTGCTTTTCCGGCTTCCCCATGCTTCCGCCACTTCAGCATATGTTTTTTTAGGCATTTTAAGCGTTGGTAAAACGGAGGCAACTAAGGCTTTTCGAGTTTTTAACATTTTTTAATCGGCTTTTTTTGTTGTAAAGATCACGATGTGATCTGATTTCGACTTAAAAATAATAATAATAATTTGAAATTCAAATTTTATAACGGTTAAAAGTTTTGTGCTTTGTGCATTGAAAAATATAATATGACTTATTTGAACATAATTCACCATAATCTTGTCGGGGGCAATATCGATGCTGATCTTTCTGAATCTGCAGCCCTTTTGAAAAAAGGAGCAGTACTTCAAAAGCCTTGGTTTCCTGGGTTTTTGGTGTTTTTGACACCATTTTAAGAAAAAAATCCCGGGAACTTAATCATTTTTTGTGGTGTGTGTCGGGCCGGCCGGTCTAGGAAAAGATGTCAGAGGAAAGGGTTCCCTGAGTATATTTTACCACAAAGCATGTTAAAGCTATCCAAGTATATACATAGTAACCTTGAGTGTTCTTGATTACTTGTACAAAATATTTCTTGATAATTTTACTTGTAGGCTACAAACCAGCTAGGAGAAAACCACCTTTTTTTTTTGTCGAAACACTAAAATCTCAAATTTCGTAGCCCATTAAACGTATTACTTTGTGTTATTTGTAAATGTCTGTGGAAGGAAAAAACTCAAAATCACAAAACCAGCATTTTTCTGGTTTTGGTGACATATACATCTTAGTATTCATCAGTTTTAAGAATTGTAAGTATTGGAATCGTCTTTCACAACCATAAAGTAAAGCTCCACCAAAGGAATTTTGTTCATTTTGCCTAGAAGCTACAAACCAAAAAGTGGGTTTTCACAGCTTCACGTGTCTGACCTACACATGCCTGTATATTTTTTCCTGGACCTTTCTCCAGTTTTTTTAGTGTAATCATGTCTCACTAACATATAGTACTTACGATAGATACAAAAATATTGAAATAGAGAAGTGTCTGCTTCACTCCTGGAGGCAGGCAAGTCCAAGATGTCGGAATGTCAACTTCAAAAAGTTTTGATCAGTTTTCTTCTGGGTTTCATTTGTTTTTTCAACAAAAACTACGTAGATTTGAAGGTATAGTATGTTAGGACTTCCCAACTTATTTAGGAGCTGTAGGACCGTCAATTGTTTAGAAATAAATTTTTATTTGCTTGTTCAGCTGCCCTTAAGGGACTGTTTTCCGGCCGACTCTGTGTGTCTCAGAGAAGTTGAAATTTTCTCAAAATTCTATCAAATTATTTATCGAGATGCATTGTATAACGTTCAATAGTTCAAAAGCTAAGAAAATAACAAGCAAAAACAGATTCTTTAATCATAATCGGGGTTGCAAACCATTTTTTCACCACATTGAATCTGTAGGCATCACCCCCCGGATAGCCGGTAAAAAGTACCCTTTTTCTGGTGTCAGGTGCACCTAGTTTTTTTCCCATTAATTTCAATATCGTTTGGCAGGATTTGACCTTATGCCATTTTAACCTTGGTCTGTTGCCGTTTTCTTTTCGGTTTCACTGAGCTAATATAACGAGACATCATTCTCTTTTGGGGATTTGTGTCTGGTTGTATTACCGACTTTTTATTGAGCTATCTTCGGGGATTGTAACATTGGAGTCACCAGCACAAGGCTGATTTCTTTTCTGGCTTGTTTTTGGCACAGCAGAAAGAAAAATTGGACAGACCTATCTCTTCTGAGTAGGTGTTCCAAAAAACAAATACTCCAGCACATCCCCACACAGCTCTTTTTGCAAAACTAGACGTCTAGGCGTTTGTGAGTAGGTGTCTCAGTACCCTCTCCACAGCCTGTATCGGTGTCCTCACAAGGAGGCCAGACACCAGACCTCGTAGCTGTTCTTTTGTTCTCTCTTGAGACAGAGACAGAGTAGGTCAACAGACGTACAAACAAACACTCACAGTTACAAACAAACTTGAAGGACACGAGCGTAGTACTCTACCTTTCAAGTCTGTGCACTTTGTTGCCTCTCAAACCACACACATCAGAGTATTTTTGCAAATCTCTGACTGTCTTTCGACAATAGGTCTGAACAAGTGTCAGACGACAAGTCGACTTCTCAAGGAGTGCTTCTCTAGCCTCTTTGACATTATCTGTACATAGGTCCTCGTACCTCATAACAGATACAACAACAAAAAGAGAAAAAGAAAAGAGGAGTGGAGAAGGAGATCAAATTTTCAGAGAAAGTCGTACAGATTACTTCTTTCTCACAAAAAAAAAACACATAAGACATAGAGGTGAGACGCTCTCTCTCTATACTGTCTTTTCGTTTTTTCTCTCTATTCGATCCTCATAGACGAACAGAGCAATTACGGGGTAGAAACAACTCTGTCTCATCCGTATTCCTTCAGCATCCATGTCTACTAGGTCTGAAGACTGGCAGGAAGGAGGGGGAGAGAGTGAGCGAACCCCAGGAAACGAAGAGGAGTTCGTTGACCCTCATGCAGAAGGAGGAGATCTGGCACCTTCCTTTGACACAGGAGGAGCAGAGAATCAATTTTTTACGGCGCCTTCCTTTAACACAGGAGGAGCAGAGGAAGTCGAGGAGGAGGAGAAGGGAGGAGAGGAAGCGAAGTTTGTGGCCGAATATGGCAAACTAAGTAAGAAGGAGTTTGAGGAGAAGAAAGGGAAGGATGAGGCCTATAAAATGGCTATACATTCCCCAAGAAATGCGATGGGGACAACCCTTGAAGAAGGAGGACATCTGTTACCCTCTCCCAAGGCAAGCTCCGCCTCTGGCAGAATTCCTCAGAGACGACGGTGCACAGTTACAGTTGCAACATGTCTCATTTGGGGACAATATGTCTTTACTGGAGCTACTCGACCTCTCATGGACAGTGTTTGAGTGTGCTATACTCTTTGAGTACCAGACTGGAAAGACTGTGCTGCCATGGAACACAAGAGCACTGGCTAGGTTGCTCGATCCTGGTCAGGACATTGATTCAATAAAGAGAGTGGAAAAGGAGTTTAAGTTCAGGAATCCAAAAGGACAGATCAATGTCATGGATGTGTCTCTGAAACTTATGGAGGCCAAGTTAGTGGACCTGGGTAAACTCCAACACACCCAGTTTGGCAGGGACCTTCACCCGGCCCTGAGGGAAATAGAAGGCGAAGCTGGAGGGGTGACGAGGATGAAGAAGCTGCATGCGGCCTTGGTGAAGGATGACGCATGGAAGAGGTGGGTCTTCACGAAGGATCATACGATCTTGGAGGGGATGGCCGCACCACCCCCCACCAATAAAGCGGGAGAGAAGGAGTTGGCGGAGAAGGCCTTGTTCCTTCGGAAGGCAGCTGAGATCCTGTCTTTTTTTCATCATGCCCAAGAGCTGTATATCAAAGAGCTAGCGGCTGAGAAAGAAAAGAAGGAGATGGAGGCAAAGATTGCATTAGCCAAGGCGGCGGGAACAAAGGGACCGAAATATTCCTCTGGATCTTATATGGCTCCCTCGGGCCGCTCCGCCCCGTCAGCCCACACAGCCCCTTCGGCCCCTGCGACTAGCTCAGCGCCTACCACTGTCATTGTCAACAGTAATGACAAAAAGGACAGACAGGCTATCATACAGGCCTTCCAAAAATATACAAAGTCCGATGCCACTGCTCTGACGCTTATGCAGAGACAGCGAGTCAGAAGGACACGGATGCGAACCTTCGAGACAAGCTCAGAAGAATTGATGCTTGTATGAAGCAGCATCCAACGGACGAAACACAGGAGTATGAGGCGTTGTACACCTTGTTGGACCCATCAATCATCACACAAGGGTTTGATGTTGGGGAGTACGAGGCGATGAGAGCGGTAGAGGTGGCGGCTAGGAGAGCAGCCTCAGACCTGCAATGCACGGTGCCAGTTGCCGTCCTCTTGCAATACTTTAAAACTCATGGGTATCAGCACCTGTGCACTGGTACTTTGATTGGGTTTGAGATTTTTCAAGAGGTGAACGAAGGGCTGGGCATTGGCACGAGGTTGGCAGCGATCCTCACTGAGGTCAGCGCCAAGTACGGGCTCTTTTCTAGCCGGAAGTCTATCATTTTGTACTTCCTGAGTGCTTTGTGTACACGACACCCGAGCAAGCTCGCAAGGATCATACAGTCCTGTCCGACCTTCACGGCGGTGAAGACGGCGGATTTTTTAGAAACGAATATATACGAGAGGACTGTAGCGGCTACTCCGCCGGGCGACCTGTTCAAGGAGGTGCTCGACGCGTGTTCCGAATTGGACACGGCCACCGAGTCATTCTCCAGTGCCGCGACACAGGGGGCTGGAGGTGCTCAAGCAGCACATGCAACTCGAACGGCAGGTCTCAAGAGGGGGAGAGATGAGCCGACGCCGTGCTACCGCTATTTTTCGTACATGGCGTGTAAGCATGAGGCACAGAAAGGAGTAGGCAATTGCCTCTTCAGCCACGACTCTCTTGATGATAGGCAGCGAAATCTTTTCCTTAGAGAGCTCGAAGGCATGAAAAAGACCATGTACGCCATGTACAAGAAGGAGTTGGAGGAGGGGAGGTGGAATGCAAATATGGTCTCGGATGCGGAGTTCCGGGAGGCCATCATTTACTTCCTTGACAGAATGAAGAGAAGGGAGAAGAGAGAGAGACATCGGGCCGATCAAAGGCGAGGAGGAGGAGAGACGAGAGGATCGTCACGAGGGTCCCGAGGGACACCAAGAGGGGCGGCACCACGAGGACGAGGCTTTCGTGGAAGGAGAGGACGGACCCCAGCGCGCCCTCCCGGAGGACACGGATACTGGAATTATAGCACCAGTTCCAGCTCCAACTACCCCCAGCAAGCTTATACCGCTACGGAGGGGGGACGTCAAGACGAAGACACCGGCTCAGGTGAGCGTGTTGTCGTCGTAGACTGACGGGAGGAGAAGAGAGAGGAAAAGAAGAGAGAGAAGGAGATAAAAACTGTTCTTTTTAATCCGACAGTCACAGTTATGCCTACTGTTGCTGAACAGGATACGAACGGTTCCGTTCCTCCTAGACGTGAAGGTGAAGGCACACAGCCTCACAAGCCTCAAGGTAAGCACTTGCTAGTTCATCCTTCGAGAGCTAATATGATAAATGATGCGAATAGGAAGGTGAAGAAGGCGATGGAGGAGAGGAAGCCGAAACCAAAGGCTAGGTCTCCTCCTACGAAGAAGCAGCGGACCGTACCCCCGCCAAAGGACTCAATAGTCTCTGCTATAGACACGAGTACACTCGGTGTACCAGACTCTGTCCAAAAGACACTCGAGATACCGGAAGCCCCGGAGACTCAAGAAGTTAAGTTGGCGGAAAAGGGGGGAGAACGAGAAGAGGACAAGGAACTTGAGCTTAGACTCAAAACCCTAGAACGAAAAATTCATGTGCTAGCGGCTAGTTTACATAGACCAGACGCGCTATGCTACACTGACCTCTTTTGTGAAACTTTACAAACCACATTAAAAGTTGGTAATGATACGATGGCGAATATTAATATTGTTGGCCAGAAGTTTTTGAATAGTCACCGGACATGGGTGGACAAAAACATTAGAAAAACAAAGGGGACCCTAAAAGGGGTAGGCAGCCGTACGGAAATTACGGGCATCGTCACATTAATTTTCAAATTGAAATCCGGTCGAGTATATCGTGCGGACCTCTATGTTGTCCCCGATTACCACGGTTCAATCCTGCTGTCGTATGACCAATTGGCTACGATGGGGGCTGTGATCGATTGCGCCGCACGGCGGGTGATTTATGGAGTGAAGAATGGAGAGGAGGAGGATATTAATCCGATGACTGCTACTGACTCATACGAGGCTTTTGAGCTGAGTCTAGCAACGGAGAGGAAAAAGTTGGCCTTTGTACATGAGGCAACTGAAGCCTATGTACACCCCTATGTCACAGCGCCGGAGGAACTGACCTGGACCGACAATTGGGAGACGGAGATGCAGGCGTATACGGTTACGATTCCCGCATGGGACAGAAAGTCTATTGATGACTTAGTCGTAGCGCGTAATGAGGAGATAATATGTGTTGCGAAACAGTGCCCGTCGTTGGCCAGATTCGCAGAAGGTGGCGGGGCAGATGTCCATATTACTAATGGCTACTGTTACCATGCGAAGGTGTCAGATGAGAAGAGAGAGGCGTTTGTGCCAAGGAGGAAGGGGCGTATCCCCGATACTCCAGCGGATGACATTAAAACTTTTATCACAAACTTTTGGGGCGATGTGCCTACCTGGCCGCGCTCATTAACTGAAGTGAAAAAGTGTCTACGGACTCTATTTGAGAGTAACAAGCCGTATACTGTCATTCTGCCATACAATGAGAAGGCGATCTGGGCACAGGAGATAAGGGACCGGCTTATTGATCATCCTATACCTGTTCCTTCTCGCAAGCAACAGTTAGTGGTGGCTTGTCGACTCGGGTCTCGGGAGCAGAGCAGTGCATACAAGCAAAAGCTCAGAGCCCAGGACAAGTTGAAATTGATACCTCAAGCTTTCACATGCTTTGATGGTTTCTACACCCGTAAGGCTCCGATACAATACGCGAACCTTATTGATATGCTTGTCGGGCTGGGTCGTGATGATGAGCCGGACACAGTCACGTATGAAAGAACGGGACTAGACGATTTGTCCGAGGAAGATTTGAGTTTGGAGGAGGACTTAGCGCCCCTCAAGGAGCATAAGAAGATGTCGGAGGAAGATTTCCAAGCGGCGGCGCGGAAAATTTTAGAAGAAGGAGTGGGTTCGGAGAGAGAGAAGGCGTTTCTCAAAGCTAAGATGGAGGCGTACAGAGAAATTTTCGACCCTCCTCGGGCAGGTGGTGTAAAGTCGGATGACTTCACTGCTGTCATTTACAAGATACCGGGTGCGGAGCCATCTCCGGCACCACGGAGGGCAAATTTGAGCATACATGAGGCAAAAATAGCGGAGGAGAATGTGAGGCAGTTGCTCGATGAGGACTTTATTGAGAGATCTACATCTCCAATTGTCTCTCAACCGAAAATCGTCCCTAAGCCAGGAGGAGAATGGTGCTTGACGATCAATTATGCCCGTGTGAATAAGGTGCTAGAGGAAGAGAGAAATCCTCTGCCGACCTTAGAAGAAGGCAGAAGGGTGCTGCGGAATGCTAAATTCTATTCGGTCATTGTCCTTAAGAACGGCTTCTGGCAGATACCACTGGACGAGAAATCCAGATGGCTGACTGCATTCGTTGTGGGTATGGAAATATACCAGTGGAAGGTGCTTCCAATGGGACTCAAACAGGCCCCGGGGCTCTTTCAGAAGGCGATGCAGAAGATGTTGAGCGGTCAATATGACGACCAGTCGGAGGATGGTTTTATGAGAAGGAGAGGACAGAAGGCGGGAGAATATGCATTTTGTTACATCGATGACATCATCGTATACTCTAACACAATGGAAGAGCATATCGATCACTTGTCAGATGTCTTCAGGCGCATCGGAGCTTTTGGCCTGAAATGCAACCTAAAGAAATGTCAGCTTGCCAGGACAAGTGTGACGTATTTGGGTTACGAGATTTCTCATAATAGGGTCTCGATATCGCGCGAAAAGAGGGAGGAGATCATGAGTAGACAGTTGCCAAAGAATCGCACGGAGTTATACTCTTTTCTTGCGATGGCACAGTACTACAGCCAGTTCATACCCGATTGGGGTGCAACTCGGGCTAAGCTGGAGAAGATGATTGATTTTGGAGACTTTGAGAAGTGGGATGAGGAGGCTTTGCAGGCGTTTAATACGCTCAAAGATATCATTTATAAAGATCCCAAGGACGGCGGATTAGTACTTATGATGCCTGACTTTACGAAACCGTTCGTAGTCGACACGGATGCATCTAAGTTTGCGATTGGCGCGGTGCTGCAACAGGAAGATGAGGAGAAAAAGTTGCGCCCGATCATGTTTATTAGTAGAAAGCTGTGTGCGGCGGAGCGAAATTACTGCACGCGACAGAGGGAGGCGTTGGCAGTAGTATGGGCTCTCAAGAGGCTCAGAGAATACTTGTGGGGAGGACCTCTATTCACGGTTAGGACCGATCATCACAACCTTCTTTGGTTGATGAATCATGAACAAACCGGCCGTTTGGCGCGGTGGCAAGCTTTCTTGTCATGTTTCAATTTCACGATGGTCTACTTACCGGGAAAGCGAAACGTAGTCGCTGATAGCCTTTCCAGGCTAGAGTTTCAGTCGGAGGTGTCGGCTCTCGTATCATCAGTGGAGATGATGGACCTGTCCACGGACAAGGTATACGAGGTGAGCCACATAGAGGCGATGCAGATGGCAAGAGGCGTTCGTTATGACCGCACGGGTCTACCATATAGTCCTCAAGGCCCGGAGCATGGCATATGCTGTGAGGCGCATGTTCTCGAAGACGCTGAGTGGTCTTATGAGGCATACGAGAACGCGAAGGCGAATATAAAAGAAGAGGAGGAGACGACTGAGGTCTGTACTGAACCTCCACAGGAAAATCGAAGCGAGCTTGATGAAGACCCGGAAAGGGTAGGAGTAAGGTTGGAGGACGGTACTATTCATATCGCCTCGCCTACCGCGTGGAGGCAGCAACAGGCGACGGATCCGGAGTTCAAGGAGCTCATAACGTTATACAAGAACCCTAATGAGCTTAAAAAGACTCCACAGATCAAAGATCAGATGAAGGAGATGGCGTGGAGAGATGGGCTATTGTGGTACAAGGGCCAGCATGGCAAATTTGCATCACAGCCTGACAAATGGACTCTCTGGGTACCAGAGAAGTTGAGGCGCTTTATATATGTCGCAGCCCATAACTGCCCCTTACTGGCACATCCGGGTCGACAAAGAACTCATTGGTTCATAGCGAGGCGATTTTGGTGGAAAGGGATGAAGGAGGAGATAGACAGGGAAGTGGACACATGCATCCCATGCAAAACCACAAAGACACCGCTGAAGGCGAACTTTGGCCTGATCGGTACATTCCCGTTACACGCCGGGATGTTTGAATTTTTACACATCGATCATGTGGGACCTTTCCCCGAATCGGCAGAAGGGTACAGATACCTTCTTACCGCAATAGATCGAGCCACCAATTATGTCTGGGTTGTTCCTGTTAAGGACGCTACAGGCAAGCAACTGCGGAGGCTCTGATCGATAGGATCGTCTCGCAGATCGGAGTGCCTAGAAAGATATGTTCTGATCGAGGTTCTGACTTTAATAATGAAGTCATCGACAGACTATCTAAGTACTACGGGATGAAATGACAATATGTTACTGCCTATAACCCGAGAGCGAATGGCAAGATCGAGCGGGTACATAGACCTCTCAAAGCCTCGCTTAAGATGTACTGTATGAAGAAGGAGAATCAGAGAGCCTGGGTGGAGGCAGCACCTTCATTTGCCTTTGCAATGAACTGTCTACCCTCATCGGCATTAGGAGGAGCCAGGAGCTCAGTCTCGCCATATCAATTGGTTTACGGCCGAGAGCCTAATATCCCAACCTCACTTCTGCATCCAAAAGACACTTGGGCAGATGAGGATGAGTTGTTCGGGATGAGACTAAGAGCGAAGATGGAGGCGGAACAAATAGTTGCGGCGGACAGGGAGGCGGAGCGCAGAAAGACTGACGCACAAGGAGTGCGACAAGCGCACTTAGATCAAGTCCGTTTCCAGGTTGGGGATATTGTACTCTTGTACCATCCTCAAGTCCCTAAGGGGGTTAGCTCTAAGCTGTTTACCCACTGGAAAGGACCATACCAGGTCATGGAGCAGATGGGACCTCTGAATTATAAGATCAGGGGTAGAGGGAAGGTGCAGATTGTGAATGTTCGAAGGCTGATCAAATATGACCCCTTCTTACTTGAGGATGAATCCGTTGAGGAGGCGTTGAAACGGATGAAGGAGGACTTCAACGAGGTACCGCCTATACAGAAGGAGGATACCTTAGAGGAGGAGAATGCCTATCGGGCACCGGTCACGGAGAAGGAGGAGACCGAGAAGGAGAGTAAGGAAGACTCAAACCGCAAAAGCGCGGCGGGGACTCAGTCTAAAGCCCCCATAGTCCGCGGCGGTACGAAGGAGAAGTTCACGGAGGCGCAGAGGAGGAGAGCGCAAAACGATCTCATCTTCGACCAACCGAGGAAGGTGGCAAGGTCGACGCGAGCGACGGATGTCCATGGAGGAGGAGGGGAGAAGGACACTAACCCGAACGCGGGTAATGTGGACATTCGACATGTGCGATGGAAGGAAGGAGAGACGATTGCGGCCATCAAGTGGGTCCGAGACGCTTTTTATCTGTTGAGACCGGCAGAATCTCATGTTGCCGATGACACTCTCTCAGATCTTTATCTCATGCGAGCTGTGGCGGTCCCGCAGACTACACGGGCAGCACGGACATCGAAGAGATCCTTAGCAGCAAAAACGATACAACCGGTACTCCATTTTTGGAGAAGCATGGACCCTGTTGAAGATCCAAAAGCTAGACAATATTTACCGGTGTACAAAGACGCGAAAAATCTCGAGACATGGGATGATACTATTACCCTTCGAGACAAAGACCACACTGCGTGGACTATTCAGTCACTGCCTAGAGGAGTGCTTGACATTCCTTTTGACTTATCTTTGGGCGCCATCCCTAACAAAATATGGGACATTCTGGAGGAGTCGAAGTTTGACTTGACTTTTGTTGGCGGCCCGCCACCTGGCAAAGGGGTTCGCGCAAGGCGACGAAGGCAGTAAGTGACATTTTTTTTCTTTTATCACGCATCGGACATTGAAAGCTGCATGTGGATTAATCTCATAGTGCCCATGTCAGATCATGTCTTATTAAAATGTTTTTATACCATTGTTGTTACTTGGCATTTTTATCGCAACATATGAGTGCGAGGGTCAATCGGCAAATGGATACGACACCGTATAAGGGGATCGCTTGTGAGTTTAGCAATGGTGTTCCTGGTACGACCCTGCTTCAAGTATCCAGGGTGATGTTCTCAAAAAATGTTCTCATAGTAGACATATTAAATTTTTTTCTTTGGATATACTTAATATCGTCATACCAGCACGGTCCGTCTCTACTTGTGTCGGCATATCGCATGGTCGGGCTCACTCACCCCGGCTTTGGATATAGTTATTAGGTCTGGCCCCCTAGTACTATATCAAGGTAACCGATTGAATACAAGGGTATGTTATTAAAAGACAATGTATTTACTGATCGGAAGTGTTTTTGGAGAAGGAGAAAAATTATAACGCTGCTTTTATTGCAATAGTAATACTATTTGTTCTTGACATACTGCCTCAGAATTAAGTTACGGGGGGGACAACAAGTGTGGAAGGAGGAGTTTTTATTTACAAAAACGAGGCTGGAGATTTATAGTTGACTCGTGTCTGGCGTATGCGTTTTATATATCCACTGCACCGTCTATCCGTGGGTTAATGCACTTAGTTGCGACACCCCGTAGCGTTTGTGCAGAAAAGAAATCAGCAATTATATGACGAAAATATTGCATATTTCCGTCATAAAAACGGGAAGGTGTACTGTAGGCATCACCCCCCGGATAGCCGGTAAAAAGTACCCTTTTTCTGGTGTCAGGTGCACCTAGTTTTTTCCCATTATTTTCAATATCGTTTGGCCGGATTTGACCTAATGCCATTTTAACCTTGGTCTGTTGCCGTTTTCTTTCGGCTTCACTGAGCTAATATAACGAGACATCATTCTCTTTTGGGGATTTGTGTCTGGTTGTATTACCGACTTTTTATTGAGCTATCTTCGGGGATTGTAACAAATCTCGGTTGAAAAAGTTTTAGAAAGATTGTCAGCAATATTTCAAAGCAACGAAAGTCTTTACATGGATGAGAACGGAATAAACTTTGATAAATTAAAATTTGTATTGAAATCTGTTAAAATGCCGACGGGTGGGACAAGGCTACAGGTTTTGAACAAATTGGAAAAATACAGAAAGAAAGGAGTAATCTGTATTACAAACAGCGATAAGTTATGTTTAGCACGAGTAATCGTTGTAGTCACAGCAAAAATTGAAAAACATCCAAAATTCAAGACAATACTAATGGGAAAAAGAAAGATACAGCAGGAAATGGCAGAGACTTTACACGATGAAGCGAAAGTCATTAAGGATGTGTGTGGGATACCAGAAATTAATACATTTGCTAATCACATTAAATACAATCTGGGTTATTGTTGAATTTCCTGACAAAATCATTTATAAAACAGAACTACTTGATGCGAACGGAAAACTGCTTACTAACCTTTACATTCTAAAGACTGAAGGACATTACGATGCCATAACTAATATGAAGTCTATGATAGGAAAGGAAAACTTCTGTGAGTTGTGTCTAAGGGGATACCAAAAAAGACACGCTTGTGAAGCAAAATGTAGTATATGTGAAACCAACGGATGTAAGGGAATAAATGACAAGAGCCAGTGGAAAGAATGTGAGAAGTGTAATAGAAAGTTTCCAAACACTGAATGCTTTAATAACCACAGGACGACAAACTGCGATGTTAAAGCAAAATGTAAATCGTGCGGTCTTAATTACAGAAAGAAGGATGAGCACAAATGCGGATATGCGAAATGCCGAAATTGCAAACTAGTGAAACCGCTTGAACACCAATGTGAAATAGTCCAAAAAGAAATCTTACCGCCGTCAGAGCAATACATATTCTTTGACTTTGAAGCGACACAGGACACAGGCGAGCACATTGTTAATCATGCGGAAAGCCAGTATTACGATGCAAAGGAACCGCCAGTAATTCACAAGAACATTCAAGATTTCTGTAATTGGGCTTTTGACACCAAACACAGCGGATTTACATTTATCGCGCACAATGCCCGCGGTTATGATTGTCAGTTTATTCTTAAGTGGTTGGTTGATAATGGACAAACTCCATTTGTAATTTATGAAGGTGGTAAGATTATGATGATGACACTTAAGAAGTATCGCTTTATAGACAGCCTAAGTTTTCTTACGTTGCCATTGTCAGACTTTCCAAAGTCATTCGGACTTACGGAACTTAAGAAAGGTTTCTTTCCGCACTTCTTCAATACGGCTAAAAATAGAAACTATGTTGGTGTAATGCCACATAAGAAACATTATGGCTACGACACGATGCGAGGAGATAAACGAAAAGAATTTCTTGAATGGTATGACGAACAAGTGAAAGCACATAACAGGTTTGATATGGCGAAGGAAATCGCAGAGTATTGTCGTTCAGATGTTGATATACTGAGGAAGGGTTGTATAGATTTTAGAAACCAGTTTCTAGAGTTTGGTATTGACCCTTTTCAATATACAACTATTGCGAGTTGTGTTATGGCTTTGTATCGTGCTAAGTTTATGCCAGAGAATTCAATTGCAATATTGAAAGCGGAAAAGCAAAACAGGATGACTTCTAGGGCTTCTGTAGAATGGTTAGCATACAGAAGCAGGTTAGACAAAACCGATATTAAACACGCATTCAACGGAGGTGAAAAAATGTTTCAACTTGGGCAATCTCGTGTGTATGTAGATGGTTGGGATGAGAAAAACAAAACCGCTTATGAGTTTTACGGGTGTCATTGGCACGGATGTGATAAGTGTTGGAATAGCAATGCTTTGAATGTGAAGAAGAATAAGACAATGGGTGAACTATACAAGGAAACAATGATAAGAGAAAAACAACTTAACGAACAAGCAAAAGTAATAAGTATCTGGGAGTGCGAATGGAGCCTGATGAAAACCAGTGAAAGACTGGCAGAGGATACAAACGAACGAATTACGGAACAAGAAGGACTAAACCCACGAGAGGCAATGTTTGGAGGTAGAGTGAATGCTCTGAAATTATATTGGAAATCACGACATGATAATGAGTATGCGAAATATATTGACATATGCTCACTTTACCCAACCGTGATGCATTACGACCTTTATCCAAGCGGACACCATATCATAATACGACCAAGCAATGAGGAGGAAAGAAAAAATATGAAAAATAAAATTATAAACAGAGAATATTTTGGTGTGGCTAAGGTCAAGATGCTACCACCTAGAGGATTACTACACCCAGTCTTACCGAAGGCGGACAGAGGAAAGATGATGTATTACTTATGCGATAAGTGCGGAATGACCGAGCAACACGGAGAATGTAAGCACACAGATAAAGAACGAGCAATAACTGGCACATGGGCAACTCCAGAAATTTACAAGGCCTTAGACAAAGGGTATAAGTTGATAAAAGTATATGAAGTATGGCACTGGAAAGAACAAAGCAGTAGCTTATTCAAAGAATACATAAAGACATTCTTGAAAGTAAAACAAGAGTCCAGCGGATATCCCGCGGGATGTAATACGGAAGCAGAAAAACAAAATTACATAAACAGCATGGAAGTTAAAATGGGAGTTAAGATGGATGAAAGCAAAATATTCAAAAATGAAGGACGGCGAGCAGTGGCTAAGTTGTGCTTGAACTCTTTATGGGGCAAGTTTGGACAGAAACAAAATAAAACACAGAATAAAATGATAAAGGATAAAGATACCTTATACAAACTATTGAACGATAAATCAGTGGATAATATAAATATTAACATAATTAACGATCAAATTGTAGAAGCCAGTTATGACTTAAAACAGGATGCGGTGAGCGACCCGATTAAAACAAATATTGTGGTTGCTTTATTTACTACATGCCACGCGAGAATGTACAATATGATGGACCAATTAGGTAATAGGATATTGTATCATGAAACAGACAGTGTAATATATACGACTAACAAAGAAATTAATGATGCAGATGTAGAGACAGGAGATTTACTGGGAGATTGGACTGATGAATTGAAAGGAGCAAAAATAAAAACCTTTGTTGGAGGCGGGCCAAAATGTTATGGATACTTATTAGATAATGGTAAAGCCAGTATGAAAGTAAAAGGATTTAGTATGAACTATGAAACAAAAAAAGCATTGAATTTACCGAATATGTTAAGTGTAATAAGTTGTGGGCTAGGTATTACGAACACTGAATTATTTGAGAATGGTAAAAATGAACTGGCTGAATTGTTGGAGACTGATGAAGAATTACGGATTGCAAAGCGAATTGAGAAATCTGGAAAAGTAGTTATAATAGAAAACAACAAGATAACACGAGACAAACAAAAGAAAAAAATAACAAGCGAATACTTAGAAAAGATATTTAGTTTTACATATACGAAAAGACAAGTTATCGGAATTGTAGAGAATGCGATTGAAACTAGACCTTTTGGATTTAAAAAAAATAGAATATCAAATAATTAATTTTTTTCCATAAAATTTTTTACCACTCTATATAGACCAATGACCACCCTCACCAGACTATCTGAAAAATTTGGACGACTTTCAATTGAGAGGAATAAGGAATTCTTTTCAGTAAGAGAGGTCCAACAGATGATTAACGAAGAAATTAAGGCAATTGAAAAAAGTAGAGAAGGCAAGCCAAAGGATATTTTTCCATTCGGTAAATACAAAGGTAAGAAAATTCAAGATGTTGCAACTATTGATAAACCATACCTAGAATGGTTTATGAAACAGCCGTGGTTTGATAAATTTACAGACATTAAAAGTGAAGTAAAAAAATATTTACAATAAAAATTAATATTTATATTATATACAAATTATGTCGGACCTCAACACCAAACAAGACTACTTGAATGAAATTGAAAAATGGAACCTTGACGGCGAAATAAAAAAGCCGTCAATTAAATGGACTAAGCCTGGCATTGTATCTTTCTATGAGCAATACAAGCCGAGGGACGACAACGTGAAAGTAGTTATTCCGTTGGAGGCTACATTAGAAAAAATGATGGAGGAACAAAGCACTCCTTTTAAGGAAACAGATCTTGTTGTGAGAGAGACTGGAATTACCGAAATAAAGGCTAATGTTGGCGAAGAAATAGCGAATGCTACATGTACAGAAGAAGGATGTATATTAAATAAAGCATCTTGTAAAGAGTGTAAGAAAAAAATGTGTTATCAGTTTCAATTGACGATGATAGATTTTGCGATGTGGCATGTGTACTTTCATTTCTAGAAAAAAATGAAGAAATGAATGAAGTTAGAAAAATAATTTTATCAAGTATTTTAAAAAGTGATATTTGAAAATCCACACTTCCATTTTCGTTTTTTTTTGCTTTCATGGGTCTTCTAACCAAGTAAAAGCATACTGAATACTTATAGTCTGATTTGCAGTAGCCTGTGCTGTTATTGTTAGCCTTTCGCTTGGCAACATGTCATATAAATCATAATCAGCAAAATTTATACTTTGAGCATCACTTGTATTCACGAATACAACAGCAATCACATTCCCGCCACTAATAGTGGCAGTAGTATCAAACGAAACTAAACTCGTATTTGTATTGTTCTCAGCATACACGGCACCTGTAAGTGTAGCATTTTTTATTACCTTAATGATTACGCTACTTTTAGTGTCAGTATTTAGAATATTTAGCCGTCTAGGATACACTATACTATAATTAGCAATAGTGTTTCCAATAATATTAGTATTATTCCTCATAGTAAAAGCATGAGTTGCTACATTTGTTGTATTTGCTGTTCTTTCATAAATAAATAGAATACCTCTTATAATTTCAGTTCCTTCAATAAAGCATCCAACACTGGCAATTCTAAGATTTTGGATTTGCGGATTAACACCAACAGCCAAAGAAGCCAAGAATGGTAAAGTAGTATTATTAAGAGATGTAGCAGTTTTGCTGTTGGCATATCGTATAGCATGGACTAGTTGAAATTGTCCAGTGTTTGGATTTTCAATATAAAATGATATCTGACCAAAACCTAAGTATTGATATTTAATCTGAAATACATTACCCTTACTGAAATCAATTGCTGGTAAGTAATCGGTTCCATCCGCTTTATTTACATTCCATTGACTTTGTTTAACCTCGGTAATGACAGTGGAGTTGTTTAATTGGTATATTTTCATTACACCATTTTCTCTTGAGAAGAAAAATCCATCCGTCAAGAAGGAATCACCAATACCTACATAAGATGAATATCCGCCTGCTTCATTTGTATTCCACAAAGCAGTAAATCTGACATACCCCCATACCAGCACGATATTTAATTTTCTTTTTTGTTTCAATGAATAATCTTGAACCTCCAACTGCCTGTGTTGTTAGATATGCCATAGCACTCTTTTGCTCTAATGTAACACTAGTAGTGCTTGTGTTCCACTTAGAGGTATTTACATTATACATAAATGTTTCTTGTATAATCGGTGTGTATTGCGATGTTGCTAATTCGCCAAATGCTGTTTTTTCAACATTAGTCTCAAGATAACCATCATGCCCTACTTTTACATTTACGAAATCTCCGTCTGGATTTTGTGCGATTAAATTTCTCTGGTGGGACATTGTTCCTATATTATCAAAAAAATTAATTAACTATCAAAAATTAATTGCTATCTCGCAGGTTTAAGACATCAAAATTTCAATTCCCTTAACAAGCACACTTCGCTGAAGAATGACGTAAGTATAATGGTTATGATTATTGGCGACAGTAGTGCCGACAAATTCATATCGTCGCTCAGTATCAAGGCTCAGACCGCTTACTTCATAGCCGTCAGTATCTTTATCGCATAGTGGGCGGTTATTGTCCCAAGTATCCACATGAAACCAGTTGTAATGATAGACAGACATCGCTGTTTAGGATAGCACTTCGCTTCAACTTATCCTTCAAAATCATATAGTCTTCATTTTCCTTAACATCAACATCAAATTGTTGAAGTCGCGAGCCGTCAAGGGTTGTATAGTATTTTCAACCTTAGCACCCGCTCTGTTGTCATTGTCGAAAGCAGTATTTTTATTTTCGTCGTTGTGGAATGCGGAAGTATAAATTCTTCTAATTCTCTCACCCTGTGAGCGGTTCATTTTTACTACGAAATTTTGGCTTGTTGTTGAGAGGTTCTGCTTCCAAGAGATAGGGTATTCAATCTTAAATGGGAAACCTTCCCCCGCAATCTTCTGCTGTACACCAAGGACAACGTTCGGGTCAGTTTCTACGGCAAGAAACAGGTTCAAGTTTGAAATAGTAGCACCAACAGCAACCTGTGCAGCACCAGTAGAAATACTGCTTGCATCAGTTCCATAGAAAGTAGAGCGGTTAGTTCCCTCCCACACAATTCGCAAATCCAAAATTTCATTAAAACCGATAGTCTTATCCAGTTCAAAAATAGTTCCAAAAATCATACCCAACGGAAGTTTAACTTTAATGACAGGGTCGGCGTGCCCATTAGTTCCTCCTTCAAAACTCTTAGCCTCCTCAAAAGGAACATTAACAAGGATATAATTTCCAGCAGTGCTATCGGCGAGAGCAGTATCATTATGACGGCGGGCATTAACAAGTGGCACTTTGTAGTATCCTTGAACTGCAGCAACCACTCCAGCAGTATTGGCTGCATCAGTAATTGCCTTTCTTTCCGCTACACTTCCTATCTCAACTTGTCCAGCATTACACTTTTGAAGCATAGCCCCGCTAGATACACCCGCCCCGTGGTTTTCAAGTGCCATAAATTTTTCATATTTAATTTCAGGCTTCCAAATCATCTTAGTGTAATTGCCCACGTATTGAAGATTACACAGATACTGCCCGCTTCGGCTTCGCAGTTCAATTCTTTGTATCATAGGCAAGCAATCCATAAACATACGATTATAACCAGCAGATGCGGTAGGGGTGTAAGTAAATCGCAACACCGACCTCGCAAGGTTCAAAGGACGAGTAGGGATTTCAAAGGTGCTTTCATTTCCTCCCGCAGTGGTGAGAACAACATCAGCCGACCCTTCACGGGCAGTAAGTTTGTTCAATTCATACTTACCCGTGAGCAGTTCCTAAGTCTGATGGACTAGTTCTCCTCCGTATTGGACAGGCATTTTTTGTTTTGTTTTTGAAGTAGTGTAAGTTGATTAATACACGAAATATATTTATAGAAAAAATAAATAATTAAAATAAATATCAATCACTTGGATTTCAACAAATTGAAAAATGAATTAAATAAACTAAAGTAATTAGTTTCACGATAAACAAGCAATGTCATAACTATTCCCAAACCATTAAGATTAATTGCTTGGTCGTTTTCGTCCGTCAAGTAAAATCTAAATATATTGTTTGAATTAGCGGACAATGTTTTACCATACTCAGACCCGCTTCCATCATAGATAACAGAACCAAAAGGAATTTCGTTGGCTGTATATATTTCTTGTAGCACATGATTATCACCTTCATTCACCAAATCAGATTGAAGATACAGAGTTTTTTCACCAGTTAAAATAATTACATTCGGCGATTTAATAAAATCATTAGCAAAGAAATATGTTGAATTTCTATCAAAACCCATAACCTCATGAATACGGGTATCAGCATCAAATATAAACCGCGGTTGAATACCTCCATTATTTGACACACTGAATGTTAATTTGCCATCCTCCGCTTCTGTGTTTGTATTGTTGCTTGAGACTACATAAGTATAGTCATTCGGACTTTCTGACGTCAGTATCTCAGACAACTTATTTTTTAAGTTGTTCATTGTGTAGTTGCCCTCAGGTATTGTAATTAAAGCCTCATACCCGTCTTCGGATAATGTAAAAGTATTATATGGTGAAGCCACTGAGTAATACGATTTCGGCACATAAATATGAAGAATTTTACAATGTGTGGGGGAATCTAGTGATTTTAAGTTTATTTCGTGTGTAAAGTCGCTGTCTGTGCCAGTTATCCTATTTTTACTATTTATATAGTAAATTCCAGAGCTTCTACCACCTTTATATTCCATTGCTATATTATGCAATAATTTTTGGATATCTTCAAAATTATATAAACTATTTATGTGATTTTGTGTTTTATTATGTCTATTTCTTTTACAAATAGTCAATTCAACACCACACTCACAAATGTATTTTCTTTGTTGTCTCTCTTTCTTTACATTTATTTTTACATCTATATTTTTGTCATACTCACTTTTTTTTTTTATGTTCTAAATAATATTTCTTATGTTTTTCACATAACTCAGTTCTTCTTTGTTATTTATAGTAATTATTTGTTTCCAATATTTTAGTTTAATTTTTTTGGTAGTATTCTACCTTTTCCCTTCCCGCAATACGTCTATTAACACAATCTAGTTGTCTAATATGATTACCTTCTTGTTTAAGTAATTCCATTTTATTATCACACGGAAATAATTCAACTAATTCAATGTAGGCATCACCATATTTAATAATTTCAAAAGACGATGTATATTTTGACTTTCCATTCTTCCAACTTTTATGATTTATTCTATGCTTAGCAATTCTCTGTGCTAATGTTTGAGTTGTTGAACCAATATAAATTTCGTCTGTCTGGTGAGACCTGATTGAATAAATCTTTCCTTGTTTGTAGTCGGGCATATTCTTTTGTATTCTTTTATATTCTTTTTTCTTTAATACATAATTCAGACAAATGTATTAAATCCCTCACCATCTCCATACCCATTCTGTGCTTTCAACTCCTCCGCTTCCTTCTCTTTTAAGTCTGTATATCCGCTAGCAAACTTAAAGCGGTTGCCTTTTGCTCGCTCTAAAAGAAACCTCATACTATGCCATCCGCAGGTATCCGATGTGTCTGATTGTTGTTTTACTTGATTAACCTTCATAAGTAGGTATGTGCTTGGGTGGCTTTTATCAATTAGTTGTTTCATTTGTTGTTGAAAGTCTTCCGTTGGTCTATACAGGGCTAGCGGGTCGTATATCTCTATACTTCTATCGCCATCTAAAGAGCAGTAAACGGCCATCCAGTGCTGGCCTTTTTTGGTGCTCGGGTCGGTATTCATTATAAATCCGTATCGCTTTCTTTTTTCTGGATTTAGTTTGTAGATTTCATCACTGGCTATTGCTCCGAGATACCATCCATATTTTTTCATTATTTCATCTATTTCATTAGTCATTAGTCCCCGCCCCTCACCCTGCTGTGGCTCCTCTGGCGGGGGCTCCTCTGTCTGTGGTTGTGGCGTCTCCGCGACGCTCGGGGGTATGGTAGGGGGTGAAATCCCCTCCTCTGACTCTGGTTGCTGTGGCTCTGGTGTCTCCGCGACACTCGGGGGTAGGGTTGTCTCCGATACACTCGGGGGTAGCGGTTGGGGCATTCCCTCGTCAATATTCAAATCATTTGAAAACTTGTTTATCTACATTTGTGTCTATTGTCATTTTGTTTGTTAGAGTATTTACAAAATCATGTTTGTTCATCGTGTGTTTCCAATCTTTGCGGGCTAAGTATTTTTTTATTTTCGCTATTGAAAATACTTTATCAATTAATTCTTCTAATGTCTTCGCTCCACTACCTTTTTGCTCATTAATACCCATATACTCTTCATATCTAGCATAATCCGCCACTTTTCTTTTTACGTTTTCCTTTTCATTTCCAACATCAATATTAAACCTTTTAATCATGTCAATAATCCACTTTGAAGTGTCTTTGTAATTTAATTTTTTATGTCCATCACTATCTAGTCTCTTTTTTAAAGCCTGTGCTAACTCTTTTATAGTAATGTTTGGGTGATAAGTTTTTGAAAATGCTGATATTAAAAATTGATTAATTTGTAAATGTTCAAAATGCTTACCCTTTTCTTCTGCTTTCTTTTCTTCCTTTTCAAGTTTTTCTTTATATTCTTCTAAAGATGTCGCTGTGGCTATAGCCGTCTGAATATCTTGACTGGCTTTTTGTAAGTCTTTACGACTCATCTTTTTTATGATCTTATCTGTATATCCTGCTAATTTCAGTGTTTCAATATCTTTCTGCTTTTGCTTTTTTTCTTCCTCATATTGCTCTTTCGTTTTCAATGGTGCTTCATCTCCTAAATTAGGTAATGGCGGTGCTTGTGGTGGTGCTCCTAATTCCGGTGCTTGTGGCTGTCCCTGCTGTGGTGGCATAATATATTGAT
Organism: Paulinella micropora; assembly: GCA_019918135.1. NCBI lineage: Eukaryota > Cercozoa > Imbricatea > Euglyphida > Paulinellidae > Paulinella > Paulinella micropora. The sequence continues at coordinate 269,486 of WBZZ01002950.1, forward strand.
ATTGTGGTGGTGGTGGTAATGCCTGTATCCTATTTTTTCTATCTTCTTCATATTTTACATCATCTGTGAGTTTTTGCTCCCTTCTTAGTTCTCTGGCTTTTTGTTCTTGTCGTTCCTTGATATCGGATAGTTCATTGCGGTGTATCCTTGCTAACTCATCCTGCCTTTCCTTAGCATCTGCTATGTCTTTTCTTTCTTGCCTCTTCTTTTCTTCTTCAGCATCAACTCGTGCTTTTTTCTCTTTTTGGTCAATCTCATCAATCTTTTCGTATTTCTCCTTTCTGAGTTTGTCTAAGTGGTCATTAATGGCGGTTCTAGTATTTTGCTCAATCTCCGACAAACTCTGGACTTTTCGCAAGTCTTCTTTTCGCTTAGGTGCTCGCTTTGATTTTGGTCTGCTTAAGTATTTCATAAAAAGTTTAACAATTTGAAGTGTGCTCATATCATTTGTCTTGTTACCGAAATTAAGATAATATTTTTGACCCTTCTGGATAATATACGGTTTCCCGCTCTTATTCCTATAAACCCGCGGTGGACGGACTTTCGCCTTTTTCTCCTTAGTCTTAGCGACCATTCTATAGATAGTTTAGAATTGCGTTTCGTGCTATCGCACTCTCACTTATTCTAAACCATCGTTTTTTTATTTCAGGAAAAAAATAATGGTCATCGATGTTTTGTGATGAAGTCAGAACAAAATATCAAAAATATCATCTTTTAGAATTTAAGGGCACCTCGTCCTCTCTGCTTACCATACCCCAGTATTGATGCTACAGCGCCAACACTACCAGCGTAAGGTACCCGACACTAGTTAATGCTCCCGCAGTCCTAGAGATTAACTTATTATTGCGAAGAAATTTATCAACAGCCATTGCGGTTTTGCCCACTTTTTGCCAGTTAATTTTACCGCCAGCCTGCCCCTTGCCCTTCTTCCGTCCAGTTTTCTTTTTACCTCCAGCCATGTTGGTGCTTGAGTTAATAGTTCGTTTGCCGATTGTTGGAATGACTTCAACACGAGTTGTTTTCACTACCATATAATAGAAAGATTTTAAAAAATCTTTCAGCAAAAATAAAAAATAATTACAAAAATAATTACAAAAATAATTATTTCATGCGATAGGCAAAATTTTTTCTTAACTCATCATCAACACTTGAGACATAAAGAAAATTAAATCTCTCCTTTGTTGCTTCGTGATACTTTTGAAGAAAGTAATCAAAGTCAAAAGATAAGTCTAAGTGTTTATACACGAGTTCCATCTTATCCTGAGACTGGCCCGGAAAGATTAATAAATAATCTAACTGCTTAATGGCTTCTGGCCGTAGGTCGTTCAGATACTGGCTAGACATAATCACCTTTGATTTATAGTGTCTGTTCTTTTTTAACAAATCACTTACGGACTTGTCTCTTAATCCGCTCCCTAAATCATCCAAAACAAAAACAACCTCTGGAGAAATATACTTGCTTGGTCGTTCTTTTGGTGCCTCTGCGGCGCTCTGTTTCTTTTCTTTTCCAAAGTATAAAAATTGTGGTTTCTCTATTTCCTCTTTGTCCTGTTTTACTTCTCCTTCGTGTTGCTCGTCATGTCTGTTCAGTTTGTCTAACTCATAATCAATAACATTTACACCATCTGATTTAAGAGAAAGGTATATATTGCCATCGGGTTGCCTCTGTTCTTAAAGTGCTTTACCATTGCTTTATAAATGTAATCCTTGTGCATCGTTGAAGCAATAATGACAATGCGGGTTTTTCTGTCTGTAGTCCGTTTCAGTATTTCAAAGAGTGCTGTTGTTTTCCCGCTCTTCTTACGGGCAAGTAGAAATATATTGGCATACGGCTCATTAAATAATTTATAACCTTTTGCTTTTTTATTTCCATCACCCTCTTGTTTTACTGGCTTCACCTTGACATTGTTTATTTTAAGCATCGTATATTCTAAGCCAAAAATTCCAAACACACAACAATTCTTCCCGCTAAATTTCCTGTATCAATATTTCCGCTGTCAGTTTCAAGTACTTTAAATGCATATTGTCCGTCAGTCCAATCGACAACACTTAAATTATAACCGAGATTTGAAATGTTTGCTGTGGTGCTGTCCGCAAATGTTCCAATAATTCCAATTCTGTCCATATAAAGAATTCTGGTTTTGGTTTCGGTCTGGTCGTTCATATAGTGGATAAACTTAACATTCATTTTGGTGGGTGTGAATGACATTTGGATATTTTTATTAAATGTTTTGCTTCCTCCAGCAAAATCATTGCTCAGAAAAATAATCTTTTGGTATTTGAACTCACTCATCATATATTTTGTATAAGTATAAAAAAAATGATTTTAATATTCTTGTTTATGTGGTCTGTGTTAGGTCGGACTGCCTGCGACTTTTACTCACGGGTCAGTGAGAAAAAAAATGAGAGTTGTGCTTATTGTATTCAGAAAGGAATAGAAACAAAATTTAAATGTGTGTATAAGCCTATGAGTGATTGGTGTGTTAGTTTTGATGAAGCCCTTCCTTTAATGTGTTCTGGTAGTGATGCTTATTGGTATAAAATACACTTATATGAGTGCTCACTTCTTACTTGAAGAAGGTGATGGAAGGCAAATGCCGATAAGCAATGTTAAAATACCAACATAAGTGTTGGCAACCTCACAAGGTAAGTTCTTTTCAGATAGCCTCACTATACAAAGGGTTATAATGGCAATAATAATACCCATTTGAAATAAGTATTTAATAAGTCGGTTGTCTGTCGGTCTGTTTTTTATACAACAACAATTCCAGTTATCTTCCAATTCGTGCTCTATTTTTTTCCTCATTCTTCAATGAAATGTCTAAAACTCTATTTTTCAACTCTGGTGTTAGTTCGCCGTCTATTTCAATGACTGGCGGTGGGGGGTGTAATCTAGGAGGCATTAGTAGAAAATACGACTGCTCGGATTTTGGCTAGTTGGTTTGCTTGGTCTTGTAGTATATTCATGAGATTATTATTTTGTTTTTCTAAATTAATTACTTTGTCTGATAATTGTTGAACCGCTTTAATTAACGGGGCAATAAACTCTGAATAACCTATACCATAACTGACATCACCACTATCAACACATTTAACATCTTCTGGATTAACACTCACACCTTTCGATTCGCATTCTTTTCTTTGCTTTGGACACGGAACCATAATTGTTTCTTTTATAAAACCACCAAAATCTAGCATATCCATTTCTGTTAGTATTTTTTCTAATGCCTGTGCTGTTAAGCCAGTCCTACATTTCTTGTTGTCATCAATCATACGATAGCAAACTGGATTTAACTTATTAATAAAATCTAAGCCTAAGCATTCCTTTATATCTTCTTTTTTTCTCCTGTCTGAATATTGAATTGGATTAGACAATACCCATAATTGCCCATCGCTCGCTCTTAATGACATTAAAACAGTATTTGAGTTATTCTCCCATATGAACCCACTCGTTGAAGAACCATTCACTCTAAATCTAATAGTATAAGAAGTTAATCCTCCACCTCCTCCTGCTGGTGCTGTTCCTCCACTTAATGATTTATTATTTCCAGACTGAGACATATAAATCCCCCATGCTGAATCAGTAGCATCCCATACAAATATTCCTCTCGCATTCGTTCCGTCTGTTTGTCCTTGAATTGCTATTTTCGCCCCACTGGTATTCGTTGCTGATGTTAGTGTGCCAGTGTATGTAATTCCCGCATTTGTCGTTAGTAAGCCACCAGCAGTTATTGCCTTCGTTGTTAATAAGCCTGATGTGCTATCAATTGTCATTGCGGTGTTAAATGTTATATTACTTCCTACCGCTACCCCTGATGCGTATTGAAAAACAAGATTAGTGCCTTTGGCTATCATAAAATTTGAGGTAGCAGAACTTGACTTATCATTAGCCGCGCCATCCCAATAACAATCAAATTTTAATGATATGTCGCTATGACTATTGTTAATTAATTGAAAACAAGGATAATTTGGATCAGCTGTTGTAAATGCTTGTATATGCGGCCCTGCTACACCAGATGTCCCGTATAATTCTAATCCCCCCGTGTATGCCGCCAATCCTCTTGTTGTTCTTCCCAATATTAATGGCTTATCTTGTGCTATCGTTATTTTATCGCTAGCCGTTAAAGTTGTTGTAGTCATACCAGCAGTTGCCGTTAATGTAGTTCCCGTTATTGTTCCGCCATTTGTTATGTTGTTTGAGTTCATATCTAAGGCTCCATAAAACCGCATACCACCAGCATTGTTAAAACGGACAATGTCAGATGAAGCACTTTTATTATCCAAAAGTTTTGAAGTATAAAGTCCCGCCCCTTTTGCATCAAATGCTACATTCGTAAATACATAACCTCGTTGGTTTGCAGTTCCACTTGTAGCAGTATTTAGAGTACATAAGAAATACTGATAATCTCCTGATGTCTGTGAAAAGAATATATCTCCTCCATTTTTGGTTTAATATCCTCGCCCCATTATATGTTATATTTCCTCCATTAGTGATAGTTTGATTATTAAAATCGGCAGTGTTCGTTAAAGTTAGATATTTTATCACAGTGCTCGCCCCGTTGAATGTTTTACTTCCTGTTATGGTTTGGTCTGTTGATAGTTTTACATTTTGCCCGTCCAATGTGTCCGCATACCCTTTTGTCGCTCCGTCCGTCGCTAATATCGGAGTTCCAAGGTTGGCTATTTTGCTACTATTACAATCTAGCCCCGAAGCATTTACCCAACCGACGATTGCCCCGTCAATAATAAAACTTATTTTTTTCGCATTTATTTCAAAGTTATAATTTACGCCCGTGCCCATATCAAGGCATCCGATAGTTCCTATATTGGCTGTGGAGTTAAAAACCAAGAATGTTCCTTTTGTTGTCGCATTCGTTGAATTTCCTGTTATTTCAAGGGCACTGCTAAATGTCTTTATTCCTGCTATTGTTTGGTTTCCTGAGGTTTTAACTGCCGAAGTATCAAGAGTAGAAACATCCACACCATCAACAAGATTTACATTTGTTATGCTTTGGTTTCCCATATTTAGTCCGCCATTCGCTGTTATCGCCCCACTCGCCGTTAATGTGGTTGTTGATACTCCCGCATTTGCCGTTATTGCCTTTGAAGCAGTAATTCCAGCATTAGCAATTCTAAATAGTTCATTTGTAGCACTATAGTAAAATATATGACTATCAGTTGAAGCATTAACATTACAAATCAATATATTACTTGCAATACCAAAACCATAAAATCCCGTCGTTGATGGTGTTCCGCTATCATATAAAACAAGTTTATTATTAGCAATGGCACTTCTATTTATGAAAACACTTTTTCCAGCACCTACTACCACATTGTCGCTTGTTGTTAATGTTGTCGTTGTTATCCCCGCATTTGCGGTTATTGCGTTGATGTAATACCCGCTATAGTTTGGTCTCCTGTTAGTTTGACCACCGAACCATCAACTGCGAGATTTGCGAGATTAATTCCATTATACGTAGAAGCCCCTGAAATAGCAAAACCATTCATATTTAGTGCCCCCGTCATACTAGCAGTTCTGTCTAATCTAAGAAAGGGTGGTGTGGTGTTTCTCCATTGCCCCGTGCTATACATAATCAGTTGGTTATCTGCTGGGAAGCCTGATATTGTCACATCGCTGTGGCTATCTATACTTCCACTCGCTGACACTTTATTATTATTATCATTATGTTCAAATATCCATTCATCAACACCTTTGTCATTTAGTAAATTAACTCCTGTTATATTCTTCATTCCTATAGTAATGTTGCCTGTTTCATCAACATTTATCGGAAATGTTTTATTTACCCAGTTTATTGAATTATATGTTAGATAACTATTCATTGCTATTGGTGCGGTTATAACCACATCTGAAAGTGTATCAATTGAACCAAGGGCAGTATTCTTCCATTTGCCTTCTACATCGTTGTAAGTTAAGTATTGTCCGCTTGCTTGTGCAAATATGTTTGTGTCTATCAAATTATATAAACTGGTTTGGTGCGGATTGGAAGTATTAGAGCAGTGTTGAGTTGAGGCTTTGACTTCATCATTATCCCTTACTCGTTGCTCTGTGTAGTATAAACGGCTTCCTTCTTTAATGTCAGTAGTTGATTTTAAAGCGAGCCGTGTATCAAAGCGGTTATCAGTCCAATAATAATTAAGTCCTTCTTTTAGGTCAGTTGTTGATTTTAAAGCGAGACGTGTGTCAAAGCGGTTATCAGTCCAATAATAATTAAGTCCTTCTTTAATGTCCGCGGTGCTTTTGGTAGCCAGTCGTGTATCAAATCTGTCGTCAGTGTAATAAAGATGTATTGGGTCTGCATCTTCTGGCACTCTGTCTGTATTAAGACCGACTATGTTTGTGTTGGTTAAGTCTAAGTTAAGTATGTTTAGACTATCAACAGCCAACTCAGTAAGGCCAAGTAATGATTCATATTGGGACATTGATATTTTAGAATTGCGCTTCGTGCTGACGCACTCTCGCTATGGATTCAACTTGTTGAATCTATATTCTAAAACATCGGAAAAAATTTAAGAAAAAATTAATCGGAAACGATGTTTTGTGATGACGTCAGTCAGAACAAAATATCAATTATTTAATTATAAATTTAAAAATACTAAAATATATTAATCTTAGTATAAATGCAGTCTCCCGAAGCAAGTCGTAAGAACTGGGGTAAGGCTGTGGAAAGTATTAAGAGTAAGAAACAGCAAAAGGTCGAAATAGCAAAAGAGAAATTAGCAAAGTGTAGAAAGGCTTATGTAGGCGATGATGAAGAGATGGAGGAAAAGATAAACCGCATGGCTGAAATGGGTGTTGCTAATGATATCATTAATGGAAAAGACCAAGATGATACACCAGAAGAAAGCAGTGATAGCGATGAAGAATGTGATTTTACTGATATCATTGCTGAAAAGATGGCTAAGATGAAAATAAGAAGAAAGAAAGCGGAAGCAAAGAAGAAAGTAAGTAAAAAGCATGTGCCTGAGCCTGATGAAAGCGAAAGCGAAAGTGAAGAAAGTGAAGAAGAACCAGTAAAGAAAGGTAAAGGTAAAAAGTCAAACATATCTGTTAATGTTTATAATCAAGCAGAGAAGACAAGCAAGAAAGAAAAAAATAATGATATCGAAAAATGTTTCTTAAAATTCTAATAATATACAATGGATAATAAACATACTCAGCAACAAGAAACTCCTGAGCAGACAGAGCGGAAAGAAAAACTTGAAGAAGTGGCCGAGATACATTTTCAATCAAAGCAAGCTAAGATATGGAACACGATAACCTCACCAGAAGCAAAACCACTAAGTAAAGTATTTATTGATTTAATGGATATGTCAAAGGTTGCAACAAAGAAAGGTAATGCTAACTATAATTTTGGATTAGTTGCTATAGATGTATATAGCCGTCGTGGGTGGATTGAGCCAGTCAAAAATAAAACAACTGGTTATGTCTTAGAAGGGTTAAAAAAAATATTTACAAAAAAGTTCCTGAAAGAATTACTTCAGATAATGGTGGTGAATTCAAAGGACAAGTGGCTGAATATTTCAGACAAAATAATATTGAACATAGGACTGTCCAAGTAGGCGATCACAGAACAATGGGTATAATTGATAGGTTTATTAAAACAATACGAAATGAATTAAACTTAATATGGGAATTCAATGAAAATTTTCAATGGGTTCCTATTATTCATGAGGTTGTTGATGCTTATAATAAAACATATCATACAACAAGTAAAGCAGTTCCGATTAATGTTTTTGAAGGAACCGAAAAGAACACTCAGGAAATCTACAGAAACCCTTTAATTAATGAATTCCCTAAAGGAACAAGAGTAAGAAAGGAATTAGAACGAACTATTTTTTCTAAAGGCGACAAGCAATTCAGTAAAACCATATTTAAGGTTAAGGGCCGGAAAGGCTTCAAAGTAATCTTGTCAGAAGAAGACTTAGTAAGACCGTCAGAATTATTAAAAACTAATGTTGAAGAGCACCATGAAGAAGAAGAACCGAAGGAGCAGTTATCGGAAAAATTAAAACAAATTACTAAAGAGAAAAAAAATATTAATTTATTAAAATCATTGGATGTAAAACCTGAAAACATACTGAGCAGTGCTAGAATCAAAAAGAAAGTTGAAAAGTTAGACTTGTAAGTTATTAATTATTTTTGGCTTAAATCTATTTCTTATGTTTTGCGGTTATCTCATGAATTTCTTTTCCATTTATCCTAATAATCAAACCGCATTCAGATTTTATTTTTTCTGTATTTAAATCATCATTTAAAGGATTAAATCATTTCATTCTTAATTCGTGATTGCTTGATAAAAGATGTATTGTTTTATATCCTTTTGTCGTCTCTTCACCACATTCACATATAATTTTTTTCTTCATCCATTCCTTACTCCATTCATTTTTGTATTGTTGTTTATTTTACTTAACTCATTCATCGTTATATTTTTTCCAAACTTCATATTTTGGTCTTATGTTTTCTTCATAAAATCTATTTGCTTCCTCTAAGGCTTGTTCCTTATTTCTTTTTCCATTTATACAAAAATTTTTAACTTTAATTTTGTCTTCCTCTCCCACCTTACAACTACTCTTGGGGATATATCGTTGTTCATAACATATACACCTCCCTTGTTGATTTTCTGTGGAATGTCAGCAATTTTATATGTGTTATAAATTCATATCCTTAAATGGAATTAAATTTATAACACATTAATAATTATTTAAAGGTAGCAGTTTTTCTTTCTTTTGCCTGCTTATAAATAGGAAGACGAAATAATGAATAACGGCTCTTAGTGGAAAAACACATCACACCTGATACCAGATAACACCAATTTTGCCCCACTTGGTGCGGTATTTTTTCTGCTTCCACCAACTCTGACACTTGACAACTTTTTGCTTTTTGTGTAAAGTAGTCTAGAGAAAAATTCGTAATAAGAGAGATTTTAATGAAATTGATGGTTTGAACTTAGAGAGAATAGGTAGCCTCAAAACTAAATAACGGCTCTTAGTGTGGTTTGTGTGATGAAACTGCACTGAAACCCCGCGCCGAAGTGCGACCTATACTACTTATGTACATACATACATACATACATACATGCTACTGTACCTTGAATGTACAGCTTTAAAAAAAATGTACAGTAGCTACTGTACATTGAATGTACAGTAGCATCGGGCGAAAAGTGCCAGGGGGGGTGGCACTTTTTTTACCCTAGGCTCAATATATATAAGCTTAGTCAAACAAGAGTTGCGCCAACAGTGTGTGAGTGTGTGCGTGCGTGTGTGTGTGCGTGTGCGCGTGTGTGTGTGTACCTGTGCATGTATGTATGTATGTATGTATGTATGTATGTATGTATGTACGTATGTATGTACATATGTATGTATGTATGTATGTATGTATGTATGTATGTATGTATGTATGAGTATGCGTGTATGTATGTATGTATGTGTATGTATGTGTGTATGTATGTATGTATGTATGTATGCGTGCATGTATGTATGTATGTATTTATGTATGCATGTATGTATGTATGAATTTTGCACAGAAATCCGCTGTAGAAAAAAGTGGCAAATGTTGTCCGATATTGGCAAAGCGTTTCCCCTTCCCGTGAAGTTCACAGGGGTCTGTAAAAACTGACTAACAGAGACAGAGCATATCTACACATGGAGAACCACTCCAAGCAAAACACACGCCTTTACGGACAACAAATATTTAACGCTGAGCGCGTGTGGCAAGTTGAATTTTCGGAGCAATAAGTGCTTCCTTCCGCCCGTTTGTTGGAAGATGTTGGACTGCGAGATCTCGTGCGCGCGCTACACAGCAACGGCAAAAGCAACTTAACAAGTGTGTGTGTGTGTGAGAGAGAGAGAGAGAAAGAGGAAGAGAAAGAAAGAAAGGAATAAAGAGAGAGAGAGAGTGATCGAGAGAAAGAGGAAGAGAAAGAAAGAGAGAGAGAGAGAGAGAGAGAGAGAGGAAAGAGAGAGAAAGAGGAAGAGAAAGAAAGAAAGAGAGAGAGAGAGAGAGAGAGAGATCAGAGAAAGAAAGAAAAGAGAGAGAGAGAGAGAGAGAGAGAAAGAGAGAGAGAGAGAGGGATCGAGAGAGAGAGAGAGAGAGAGAGAGAGAGAGAGAACAGAGAGAGAGAGAGAGAGACTCAGAGAGAGAGAGAGAGAGAGAGAGAGTGTGTGTGAGTGAGTGAGAGAGAGAGAGAGAGAGGTTTTTGGTTGTAGCAGGAGTGATCCAGTTTGTACTGTTGTACTGCGCGATACCGTGCGATGTTGCTCAAATCTGAGAAGCAATAACTCATATATGTTCCCATGTTTTCCTTGTTTTGTAATTAATATGTATGCTTCCATTTCACCATCCATCTATCTTTACCATAATATCCATCCGAACGTGGCATCCACACTCAAAATCCATCTCTCTCTCTCTCTCTCTCTCTCTCTCTCTCTCTATCTATCTTTCTCTCTCTGCGTAGTCTGAGGTGTGTGTGCGTGTGTGCGAGATCTCGTGCGTGTGCTACACCACAGCAACGGCAAAAGCAAGAACGATAACTTAACCTGTGTGTGCGTGAGAGAGAGATAGAGAGGGGTGGGGGGGGGTGTGTGGGGGGGCTTTTGGTTGTCAAGTTAGCAGGAGGATCCAGTGTGTACTGTTGCACTGCGCGAGTATACCGCGATGTTGCTCAAATCTGAGAAGCAATAAGGCATATATGTTCCCACGTTTTCCGTGTTTTTTAATTAATATGTATCTTCCATTGACGCAGCGGCACTTCGCAAAGTTGCCGGGCAAATGGCAGCCGAAAGCATACTGCAACGTTTTCAGTCTTCTCCTGACTGGCCTCTCTCTGTTCAGATCCGCCAGTGTGGAGGTGGGCCTGATCCGAAGTCGGAACCTGTAGTTGGCGCGCCCCAACCCGAACAAGAGTTCCAGCTTCAGCATGCCGAGGCCAAGCTCGAGAAGGCCAAGGCCAAGCTCGAAGGCCAAGAATAAGCTCAAGGAGGCCAAGAATGACCTCGAGAAGGCCAAGAATGACCTCAAGGAGGCCAAGAATGACCTCAAGGATGCCACGAATGACCTCAAAGAGGCCAAGTCGACCGGGACCGAAGAGGATGTGGGACTGGCGAGGCGTCAGCTGGACTTTGCTCTGGAGGGAGTAGCCTCTTCGCAGAGTGGAGTGACCTCTGCGCAGGAGGGAGCAGCCTCTGCGCAGGAGGGAGCAGCCTCTGCGCAGGAGAGAGTAGCCTCTGCTTACACCAAGCGAGTGGCTTCCTTGCTAAAGCAGCCAGCTGCAGGTCCTGTAGCGTTATCCTTTCCTCTGGTCTTGTCTTCTCCTTGATCCATTTTTTCAAAACGGGTTTTCTCGCTTCTCCTCTCCCTTTCTTCGCCTGCTTTTTCATCTCAAGTTTTGACTCTCTCTCTTTCTCTCTCTTTCTCTCTCTCTCTCTCCCTGAGTCTCCCTTTCTCTCTCTCTCTCTCTTATTTTTCTCTCTCATACACTCTTCACTCTATTATTTATTTGAACCTTATCTATCTTATCTTTCTATTTATCTAGCTGACCATTTATGTGTCTATCTATTTATCTGTCTTACTTGTCTTCTTTTCTTCATCTTCCTCCTGTTCCTTCTTCTTCTTCTTCTTCTTCTTCTTCGTCCTCTTATTATTATTATTATTATTATTGTTATTATTCAGCCCAATGGCCTCAAGGCGTTAAACTGCGACCCCAACTCATAACCCTTTGGTGGTAGATGCTGGGGAAGAGGGTCGTTGCGCGCGTAAAAGATCTTAAACTCCGCATATGCTGGTTGATAGCCCAGGACCCAGCAGACACCAGATTGTTATGGGTGGGGTTTCGAGGCAGCTCTAGCAACCGCGCTTGGTGTATGCACTTGCACATTCGCTGACGTCTTGCAAGAGGTTGCTGGGACTGCGGAATAACCTCGGCTTAGTGCAGTCTTGCCCTCAGGAGCTCCATCGGTGGCCCCGATCATCAGGCGAGAGACTGACACGGGGGGGTGGAGGACCTCGAACAAGGGTATTGGAGGCTTATGTCCGTTGAGGATATGCCATTAGCTGCATCAGTACGCCTCACCTCAGATATAGTATTATTATTATTATTATTATTATTATTATTATTATTATTATTATTATTATCATTATTATTATTATTATTATTATTATTATTATTATTATTATTATTATTATTATTATTATTATTATTAGTGGGCACCGTGATAGCCCAGTGGTCAAGTTCTACCATCTGGGCCCTGTCGCCAGTTCGATTCCCGTCGGTGCCACCAGCATTTTCATTGAACATACCGGTCGGTCTGGAAGTGTTGGAACTGCCCGTGCGGGGGTGTCATTAGAGCCTATCGTCAATTCTTCGTACTCCACTCACGGGCGAGACGATGGAGGCGCATGTGCAGAAATGCATCAGCCATTGACAGAGAAGCACTATTATTATTAGATGATTATTATTATTATTATTATTATTATTATTATTATTATTATTATTATTATTATTATTATTATTATTATTATTATTATTATTATTATTATTATTATTATTATTATTATGCACAATGATAGCCCAGTGGTCAAGGTCAATACCATTTGGGACCTGTCGCAAGTTCGATTCCCGTCGGTGCCATTATTTTCAAAGAATGTTTTCTTTGAAAGTATTGGTCTGTCAGGAAGGCTTGGAACTGCCCTGCGGGGGTGTCAGTAGAGCTATCGGTCAAATCTTCGTTCTCCCCTCGCGGGTGAGACGATGTAGGCATGTGTGCAGATTTGAATTTGCCATTGACAGAGAAGCACTATTATTATTATTATTAATAATATTATTATTATTATTAATAATAATATTATTATGATTATTATTATTATTATTATTATTATTATTATTATTATTATTATTATTATTATTATTATTATTATTATTATTGTGGCACCGCGATAGCCCAGTGGTTAAGGTCTACCATCTGGGACCTGTCGCCAGTTCGATTCCCGTCGGTGCCAGTATTTTCAAAGGAAATTTTCTTTGAAAGTATTGGTCTGTCTGGAAGGCTTGGAGCTGCCTTGCGGGGGTGTCAGTAGAGCCTATCGTCAAATCTTCGTACTCCCCTCACGGGTGAGACGATGGAGGCACATGTGCAGAAATGCATTCGCCATTGACTGAGAAGCACTATTATTATTATTATTATTATTATTATTATTATTATTCTTCTTTCTGTCTTTCTTTCTTTCTTTCTTTCTGTCTTTCTTTTCTTTCCTTCTTTCTTTCTTTCTTCTTTGTTCTCTTTGCCTTTTTCCTTTTTTTTTTCTTTTTTTCTTTCTTTCACCCCCCCCCACCCCCCTTTTTCCCATATTTCTGCTTCTTGTTCTTTTCAATTGTCTTTTGCTGCGATCATGCTCAAGCCCTGCTCGCTCCCGTTTGTTCTTGAGCTGCTCGCTCCCGCTTGGTGACTGCTCTTTTGTGCGACCCACTTTACTGCGTTCTTGCCCCTGTAATCACCTATTGCTGGATTGATATATTTTCTTTCCGCTCGCATCTCATTCCTGCAGCTTCCTCTGTTTATCCCACGTGCTCTGGTCCGCCTGTGTTCTGCCTTGTGCACTTCACTACCTTCTGTACCTCGCTCTTTTCCGTCGTCACTTGTTCCCCTACGATCCAGAAGCTTGGCATGTGGTAGTTGGTATGTGGGCATGTAGTTTGCGTTGATGGATGAGGTAGTACAAACGTAGTGGTGTGGGTTTGATGGTTGGGTGAGTGGAGGTGTGTCTCATCTTCTGTTTTTTTCTTCCGTGCTGCTGCTTGCCTCTGTCGCTGCGCACCGCTTGTTCCTACTCGCCTCTTGCTCGCTCTGCTTCCGCCTGCCAGTTCCGATGTTTGGCTGGTAAAGTGGATGGATGGTTGTGGTGGTTTCGCCTGGTTGATGCTGGTGCACATCTGGTAGATTTTAGTACTACTCACAAGGGATCGTACTCCAGCGTTTGTGGTAGTGCAATATTGTTGGTGCCTGTGCGTATAAGGTGTATGTTGGTGGACATAACATACCTTTTTCGTTGTATCCTTTCGAACCTTCACTGTTTCATTTCATATTTAGACATTCGCGTTTTCGTGCCGTTTGAGTTTCCGAAGTCCCTCGACGAGCTTTTCCCGAGGAATGGAATCGGCAAGCAGCTCTTTTCGCGAGGCGCACTCGTGGCAGGAGCTGTCAAGTCCATTCTGGAGTCCAGATTGCCGCACTACTGGAGGGGCGCGCCGGGCTCGGGTAAAACGGTGTTCTTGAAACTCCTGGGTCGCGAGCTTCAAGCCTATGGCAAAGTCCTCTGGTGCGATAGTGCTGGGTTTTTGGACAGCTACAAGGACAATGCCTTCTTCAGTGCCCTCGCCGCGGAGGGCGCCGACGTGTTTCTCCTCATCGACGAAGTAAACACCAACCCCAACAGCCCCCACTGGGTTTACTTACTCAAAAACCATCCCAAGAATCTCGTCACCATAGGGGTTGGCATTACTAAGTTAAACCTTCAAATCGTGTCTGCCCCTTTTCCGAAAACGTTCCCGGACTCTAGAGAGTCGCCTCCTATGTCGGTGTCCGAGCAGGACTTGTCCGATGTGACTAAATTCTGGTGTCAACAGAGTCCAGACGTCCCGACTAACTTGGTCTCCGACATCTGCTCGTGGTTATTCCGCTACACGGGCGGTCACTTCTTCCCCTTCTTGAAGTTCACAGAGGCCGTTTTTTCTGAGACGGTCGTCGACTTAACTGACTCTCACTCGGTAGCAAAGTACGTTCTCAGCCAGGAGTTCAGCCAGAGTGCTGCGTACACGGCTGTCAAAGAGCGGTGCTTCAACATTTTGCCCGAAGAAGTATTGGACTGCTCCGAGCGCATTTTCAGGGGTCTGGCGGATCCCAAAGATTGCCGAAAGCTCGAGAACGTGGGCTATTGGGATGCTGGTCGGGGTTGGTTCATTTCGGATCTTTTTATCGCCCAAGTGTTCCGAAAGCAACCGGTCGAGAATGAAATGGAGGATATTTTGACTATCAACGAGAACGCACCGCTTGCTGACAATCTACTCCTTCTCATTACGGCTGGGTTGCAGGACATGCAGCGAATGGACTTTGAACAGCCGACCTTCATCAACCATCGCTACCAGAACGGGCTAGGTTTCCTCTGGGGCTGGCACCTTTGTCGGAAAATCCCTGCCCTCTTCATATCTCCGCAAACACAAGCTCGTCCGACTGTACAGGGGAAAAAGCGCAAGCTTGACTTCTACTTTGACGGTCGCTTGGACATGGCAGTGGAGCTGGCGCGCGACATGAGTGCCTCCGGTATTGCCCGTATATTCGACAAATTCCAGAAGTCCCAGCAGCTTCCCGGGAAGAATATGGGAGGCCCTGGTCCTTATCCTTGCTGGCCTAACTACGCAGTCCTTCATTTCCAATTGCACGACAAAGATCCGGTGATGCCGGCGAGCCCTTACGACACTGAAGAGTTCCAAAGCAAGCTCTACACTTTCCAAATGCCCCGCAACTCACTCTTCCGTGGGAGAACTCTCATCGGGAGCGGCGTTGTCAAGGCTCTCTCCACTCCTCCTTCCCATCGCTCGTTCTCGTCGTTGGTGTTTCGTGGTACGAGGAACCGCGGTCTGTGGTTTCCTGGCTTCCAGAAATTGCTGTAGACTAATACTCAGGTGCTCGGACAGATTGTTATAGACTGTATCTGAGCTTGTTATCTGTGCCAGTGTCGTGGCCTCGCCACAGTGTATGTCTTGCTTTCAAATCATGTTCCAAAATTACTAGTACTTCAAATGCTGTGTTATTCAGGTCAAACAATAATGATGTGTCGACAGCACTCGCAGTGGAGTATAGTTTTCCTGGAGTCATCAGATCCAAATGTAGTACCGAGATAATCAAATCCACGATGTGAGAATCGTAGAGATTGTCCCCCCCCCCCCCCCCCCGAGAGCACACCAAGTAACTTCCCGACTCCCTGTCGCCCTTAACACAGACAGCTGGCCTTGAGCTCCACAACCCCATACCCCTCGGACCGAGGTTAGAGGGCAGTGTTGACAGAATAAAAGCTGTCTTGGCCAAACAGTCAGAGAGAAAGAGAGCGAGAGAGCAAGGGGGGGGGGGGGTAGAGAGAGAATGAGATGAGAGAGAGCGCGAGAGACATGTACAAACAGCAAGCGTGCGAGAGAGAAACGGAAAGAGAGAGCAAGCAGAGAGAGAATGAGCGAGAGAGCGAGAGAGCAAGAGTATGGGCCCGAATCGAGCTAGGCCTGGATTGAGCGAGAGCTTTGTCGCTGTTTGTCTTGTGAGCTTCCTCAACAGCCATTCCTCAACAAAAATTCAAAGAAAGTGGACCGGCAACAAAGGAACTTAGGTTGTTACAATTTTTTTTTTTAATTATTTATTTTTTTTATTAGGAGAAATGGCTCTTGGGGGAGCTCACAACTTACATAAATTACTGCACTTTTGCCTGGCCAGCACCCTCTCCAGTCCAAGTGAGAGGTACATGCCTTCCCTTGAGCTAATAAGTGTGTAAATTATTGAAATTTTATGTCTTACAACTCCCTGTAAATTAAAACCGAAGTTGCGAGTGAGAAACAGTATATTATTGTTTCAACAACAATCACTGACTGTACCTATTAGAGTAAAAAAATTAATAATTCTGAACAGAATAATTCTGATACATGGAGAAGTTCTCGACGTTTTATTTTCCACCTTTTTTCAAAGTCGTGAAAAACGCGGACCAGAAAAGTTGAACTTTCAATTGTGAGTTTAGATATTGCTGTTGACATTCAAGACAACACAAAAAATTAGTTTTGAGTTTTTGTGTCAGATTTTCATTTTTGTGACAAAAATTCAAATTTTCAAATTTAACTGTAACATTTCGCGAAAATTTACGATATTTTGCGGACGAATATAGCCGTTAATTTGAAAAATTCAAATTTTCACCCAAAATCAAAATTCCAACCAAAACTGAAATTCCAACCAAAACAGAAAAATCAATTTTTTTTGTTGTCTTGAATGTCAACAGCAATACAACCCCAAGGGGTAATTACACAACGAACTCTTAATAAATACCTCTATGGCTGCATTAAGTCCTGACTCCCTGAGAGCAGGTGAAATACCAATAAATATATTAATAGTATTTAATAATAGCGGCCCCCGGAGCGGTCACTTTGTTTATTTACGTAGATTTCTACTTGTTGCCGCCCAGACTCCCGTCTTGGTATCAGACTGAGCACTTTAACGACCAGCCAAAACGTGACCACTACCGTTGACATTTTGTGCTTTGACCGGCCCGTTTGATTCTCCTCTGCACAACGTTTCGACTTCACCAACTAGTTTTCGATTTCGTTCAGGAATGACTTCACTTGAAACGATTTAATTAAAGTTTTTCAACGTGACTACAATTATCATTTTCCCCCTCGCAATTGCCTTTTTCCCCGATTTCCAGAAAAACGCACGTTACGGTAAATCAAGTTTGTGGACACGCAGTCAAGAGAACGAAAAATAATATTTACCTCACAATCCATACGTTTTACATCATGACTGTGGAAGACTTTTCCCAAAAGAAAATCAGTCTCGGACACTTGAACCCATTGTTACTACCGACCAATAGGTTGTATTAATACGGTAACGGACCGATTCAGTATGACCCGGCCGGTCTGTAGGATGCGTGTCGGTAGAGCCATCCCTTCAGGACGCGCCGGGCTGTATTGTTCTGTCTGTGCCTTTTCAATAAAGCTTGTGGTACGACTCTCTCTGATGTGATCGTGACTGAGCTTGAACCGGTCCGTGGACGGCTTGCTACCTCTGTGCAGGAACAGTATTTAGATATATGTTCTAACAGGTTATGGAGCCTTGGTTAGCTAAGCTAGAGAACGGTTCCCGCAGTTTGAAAGACCGTCCTGTAGAGTCTACTTCTGCGAAACCAAAAACAGCTTATGTGTTGAGACACATATGGCTCGGCATATTGCTGACTCGGGTTCCCCCCGTCTACGGTGAAGACCCTCACCAGTCTCTCACCCGATAGGGCTATTGCGGTTCGTCCGCGCTAACAACTAGCTGGTTTGTGTGCGGAAGGCTGCCACTAGCGAACCACTAGGTGATGTGCGGAAGGGTGCACCTAGTGCCACAAGAGCGAGCATAGCTAGACCGTGACTGTGAGCTAGCTAGGAGGCTATTATAGACGATAGCCTGCCCTGTCACGCAGTGCTTGGACCTCGTTGTGGGTGGGAGACCGAGGGTCTTGCCACAGTTGGGTCTGGTCGTGCCATGAAGACTCAACATCAAATATTTAAATCTGGTGTGTGTGCGGAAGGCTACCACCAGTCTGGTGTGTGTGCGGAAGGCTACCACCAGCCAGAGTAGTGGACGTGCGGAAGGCTGCCACTGCTATTTAGATATAGCTACCCCCCTTTCTGGCCCTCTTTCTCGGCCTTCTAAATTCTATCTATCTATCTATCTATCTCTATTGATTGTTTTGCCTCTTTAGGTAGACTCATCATTCTTTATAGTGCGTAGTCTTAGGTTGTATCGCTTGCACATCTACTTCGCACTTGTACCTACACTACTCATTATTTATCATCTATTCACATATCCTGCTTTGATATCCTTCTTTACTATTTTCACCCAATATGGTGTGTGTGAGAGAGGTTGTCTCTGTGTGTTCTCTTCTCTAGTCTAGCCTAAGGTTTGGTTCTTTTTAGAGTCTGTACTGAGGGATTGGAGAGGATTGATATGTGTTTATGTATTATAAATATTAGGAGTGTCAGGGTGAGCGAGGATTGATTGCTTGCTTGTTTGCTAAGCAGCTTGCTTGCTTGCTTGCTTACCTGCTTGTATCTTGTATGCTTGTATGCTTGCTTGTTTACTTACTTGCTTGCTTGCTTGCCTGCTTACTTGCTTGCTTACTTACTTGTTTGCTTGCATGCTTGGTTGCTTGCTTGCTTGGTGAGCAAGGGTAGGGTAATGTCTTTTCGTACATAGCAACGTTACGTCATTTTGCGAGTCATTGGTTGGTATTTTCTCGTAATGACTATTAGGCATGATGCGCTGCGTGCCTCTATTGCTATGCTTCTACTGCATTCTGTTCTTTGGGCTTATTGTTTAGTTGTACATGCCTTGATGTGATAGTCAGTTGTATCTTTTTCTTACCACGATCACTGCCCCAAGCTACTGCTTTTGTGTCTTGTGTCAGTGTGGTATTCACTGTGGGACATGTGTGCTTAAGGTTAGCCAATTACAGTTGTAGTTCTTTGTTTTGGATGATTGTTGTCTTGTCTACACTCACTGAATTATTGTTGTGCTTGCGCGAATAAGGACAACTAACAGTGCTGTTTTACTCTTGTAGTTAGTATAGTATCTTGCATGATTGTCTACTTACTTGTCTATGTCATGTACTTACTTGATGGCTTGTTTCTGCTGGTTGACTACCTGCACGATTACTTACTTGCCTGTTCGCATACTCACTAGTTAGTGCTTACTTGATGGTTTGTTTCTGCTCATTTGTTTACTTGCATGATTTCTAACTTGCTTGTCTGTTTATATATACATGAGTAGCAGAGTAGGTGAGTGAGGTGTTTGCAGATAACGTGACGACTAGATGAAGTTGGGGACGTTAGTAGTGGATACTTATGTTCATGTTTTATTCCGTCTGTATCGTCCATCCGTTTTTGTCACCCACTACATTTCTCCTCTGTGCTACGTTTGATATACTGTGTACGAGTTATGTAGGGTGGCGATGTCTCATGCGACATTGATGTGTACTTATGACGTTGAACTACTTTGTATTCATTTGTGTAATCCAATTGTTGTTACATACTTACATCTTTTGTCTTCGTTTTGTCTATCATCTGATGTTTGTCGATAACGTGACATCTCCCTTATTACTGTCTTTCTCTATTGCAGTATGAGGGATCAAGGAATAGGTGCTGTAGTGGAATGATATTGCGTGAAGTATTGGATGTTAGTTTTGGGTAGTGTAATGGACAGGTAGAAGTGGCTTGGACATAATGTGTACGTTGCCGTTATGCCTTTCTATCCTGTGATTGTCCTAAGTCTATCATCCATTCTTAACGCATTGTCTTTATGTTTATCCTTATCCTAGTGCTATGTTACTATTAAAAAGAATTTTATGTGTGTGCTGCACATGAGCCACGTCATCGTACCTCTACCTTTGTTACTGTTATTTTTAATAATAATTCTCATTATCTTTATTGATCATTCGAAGTACTCAGAAGGAGTAAGGTTTACTGACCGGTTTATTATACAATCCATCGATGTTACAGGCGGGGACCAGTGGTTATGAGCTGTCGCGGATCTCTCTTAAGGTACCGCAGCTACCCGCTCCCTCCTCTGATGCTGCGCAGGACGCGCAGTCATTTGACAACTTTCGTTGGTCGACTCTTCAATTCTTGGTTGGACTAGACCCCAAGCTACTGCTGTGTGCAAGGGACGACAGTGCTCCGCTCTCACGGGCAGAGATGAAAGTCCTGTTACGTCCGCCCCCGTTGGCTGGATCGGCTGGGAGTTCTTCGTCATCATCTTCATTGTCGTCGTCAACTAGAACGACGACCACGACGACCACGACTGCGAGTGCGGTCGATGACCCGCATGCTGCTCAACAGGTTGCTGTGGCTGCCTTAGGAGCGGACCCATCATGGGCGGATCTGATGGATTGTTTACCCGACTCAGTACAAGTACAACTGGAGACCAAGTTCCAGGCTATATTGGCGGAGGCAACTCAGCGTAATTCAGAGGCAACGCTTGCTATACGACGTGCTGGCAACGAATGTCATGCTATGTGGAGCGCTCTATGCACTAGGTATGCACACCTTGGGGCCATCTCTGCCGCTGGATTGATCCACCAACACAACCGTGATCGGCTCACGCCGAACGAGAAGCCTCAAGTTTGGTTGGATCGGTACACATACAGGTACGCATTGATGGCGGAGCGCAAGCAGGTATTCTCAGACGAATACAAATGCATCAATTTGATTGAAAAGTTAGAGGCTGCTACTCATTTGCCGTTTCGGGATTTTGGTCGCACGTGCTACTTCAGTAAGCCAGATGTCTCCAAACCCACCTTCGATCAATTAGCTGCAATGGCTCGTGAACAGTTCTTGGCTGTCGAAATGGTTACGGAGAATAAGCGGTCGAATAGTAGGCCTAATGCGACTTCGGGGGACTCTACACTGATGTATGCTCTAGGGGGGGAGTTCAAAGGCGAGTGTTTCAACTGCGGCAAACGTCATCGGGTCAGTAACTGTCGGCTGCGCTGCAGGAGGGCCGAATGTGCCAACAAGCCAGAACACCTTGGAGCAGAATGCACGGTTAGGGGTTCATCTCGTCGCAATGGCAAAGGAAATGGTCGACGACAGGGTCAAGACAATTCTTCCTCCACGGGCGGTGGAAAGAACAAGTCTGGCAGGAATGGCAACAACACTTCTCGAGGTAAGGGCAACCGTCATTCGAATGGATCTCAAGCTAATCTTGCTGCCGAGGACAACACCCCGGAGCCACTACGCCTGGGCCAACATAGCCGTCGAGGAGGTTGCTGACTACATGGACGGCAGCCATGGTGGACCTGCGTCATCGGACGACGGTGAATCGACACGAATGTCGGCGGTCGGGGGATTTGAAGGCTTCGATCATAAACATGGACCCCTTTATGGGGTCAGCACGTCTGGCCTCCGGTGGCGTGACATCATTGCTTCAACGCGATTTTGGCGTGTTGATTAGCGATGAGGAGCAGAAGGCTCCATCTACAAGCGACGAAGAGCAGAAGGCTCTATCTACCGACGACCGGGAGCATATTAAATTTAATAAGGCTCCAACTAGTGACGACGGACGGGACGACAGCCCTATGCCAGGACTTGCTGGCACCAATAATGATTGTTTGTCAGACGGCGTTGATCCGGATATGCCGGAGCTCGGTGACTCCGACGATGGCAACGACGATGATGACGACGAACAGATTCCGTCTGCATTTTCAGGGGAGAGCTCGTCTGCTCGCACAATCGGGAATGATGCTGTTGTGTGCATGGCGTTCAGCCCCAGGACGCTCACCGACGTCGATGAACTGCTCGGCGAGGCGTTAGCTGATCCAGATGGGGGGGGGGGGGGGGGTGACGTGAAGGGCAGTGCTGCTTCGTCTTCGTCTTGGTCTTCTCGGTTGCGAGACCTACAGACACAGCATCGACAAGTGCGAATTCGTCCACTCGTGGCATCGATGGTGCGGTAAACCCACATCAAGATTTTGTAACGTTTCCGACGTCTAGGCCATTGATAATCCCGTGGGAGTCTCTAACCGACGAACAAAAGGTCGATGAGAATGACTTCCAAACGAAGTTCAACATGTGCGTGTTTATGCAAAAGCTGCAACGAAAGACGGAGCCACCACAAGGTTTTCCTGTCCCGCCACGACATTGGCCCGCGGAGTGGCGCGTTGGTGCGTCCGGCAGCTACACTGTCCCTCGTCAAGACCCGTGGTACCCGAATGGTGTGCTGCAGATGAACGTTCCAAAGATGCTCTGGCTCAACAACTACAATGCGGAACAAGTCGCCGCTGAGGGTAAAGAGCCAGCATTGCTTTTGCCTTATGTGATTGGCACACTTAGACCGACTAAGAAGCTCAACGTGGAGGTGCCTGCGGATTTGTACACTAATGTGTTGCTCAACACATCTAACTCCCATCCTATGTTTCCAGGAGCACCGAACTACTGGGCTATGGATGTACATTTTTGTTTTCGTCATGCCTCCATTATGGAAATGGAGTATTGGTCACTTCGGTTGGGGTTCAACATAATCTCGTACAATTGGCAAACTACTGTCTGTCTGTGTAGATTTTGTTATCGACATCATACGAATCCGATGATCCCTGCATCGCGACCGCACGCCAACCCGAGCCCACCGAAGCACTGCGAGTACTGCGACTCAGTCGAGAACGTGCTCAACAATCATCGTCTGTGTGCTGGTTGTCAGTGGGTATTCTACTGTACGCGCACATGCAGGAAGAAGGATAAGTTCGCGCACGAGCATTTTTGCTCTTACGACGTTGATTCTGCCAACGCAAAGCTACGTCATCTGCAATCGCAGACGAAGCTACCAGCTTGTGGTATAGGCTCGACGAATGTGGACTACGCATGGTTTGCATATCAACGCATGACGCGCTACCAGATCCGGCAACGTGCCCCGGCGGAAACGATTCCGCAACTGCCACCTACCTATACCCAGTCTACGCTTCAACCGATATGGTGGCGGATTTATGGATTCCCTACTTTAGTTTGACCGCACCGAGGCGTGTCATCGACTCGTCGACACAAAGTGACGAACCGGAGGGCAAGGTGTTTGATCCATCATTGCAAACACGTGCGTTCTCAGCGACGCTGATTGATAGTACTGTTGCTACAGATGCGAATGAAAGCGGAGTTGCATTGCTGGTCAACGACGGCAACACACGTAATACTATCTTTGATCGGTCAGTAAACCTTACTCCTTCTGAGTACTTCGAATGATCAATAAAGATACTTGAATGAGAATTATTATTAAGAATAACAGTAACAAAGGTAGAGGTATGATGACGTGGCATTCTAGAAATAGAAATGTGTTTAGTCATGAGTGATAAACATATTTCTATAACCGTAATATTAGAGTGATTATACTCTGTTCTGGAATGCTCTGGAAACCTTTGTTATTATTATCTGTAGTGCCGATAATTCCGGAATTAGTCAGAGTAAATTGGTAATATATTCTTAGTTTATAATTCCGGTTACTGGTGGCACTGTTACTAAATCTAACGGTTAATTGTGATATTCCAGTTCCATTGAGAGTAATCAACAATAGTAATAATATACTGTATAGTATGTTAACAAGTCCCCCCTCATCTTGGCCAACGTCGATCCAATAATGGGATCCAAGCCCTCGAGGCGGAAGCAACCTCCTGTTGTCGTAGACCGCCTGCCACGACGGCCTCACATCATCCTTTTGCGTCCACAAACAAAATATTTTGTGAACTGGGTAGTCTTGCTTCTGGTAGGCCTCATCGCAATACACCACCATCTTGCAACACCCACATCTCTTCTTCTTTCCAGGCAAGCTACACATCTCGCACTCCTCCGGCATATGGACACCTTTGTCAACAGGCTCGTTCTCCACCATGCGAACCACCCATTCTTCCCAATCGTCAGGTGCTATCCGTAGGTTGTACATCCATCGTCAGTACCGTAGCTCATCCAAACTTGCATTGTTGAAACAGGTACGGAAATCCGCGAAATTGACATTCCCATTTCTGGTATCCCCGGGCAAGACCGTCTCCGGTGGTCCAAGGTACATGAACGGTGCAGGCGTCGCCATGAACGCATACAGCCTTCTGCCGTCACGCCCCTTTCGCTCCGCACCAACTTCCCTTAGACCTCCCCCATCCGCCGCAGGTGTCAGATAAGCATCATCCATCGTTCGTGGCACCACCATCTTGTCGTTGCTGGGTCTGACCGACGCCAAACAAGACACACCCGGCTGACGCGTAGCCCCGCCTTTGCATTTTTCGCCCCCCTTCTTCCGGTTGGTATCCTTGACTGGAGGCGCACTGGTTCTGGTCGCCGTTTGACTCGCCCCCCCCCCCCCCCCCCGTCACTCTTCTGAGCTCCCGTCGGGGGCAGTTTCCTCCGGTACCTTTCCTTCAAGGTAGAGCATCGTCGCCCTTGATGTTCGTGGCCAGGGATCCTACAAGGCTGCGTGCAGGTAAATTAAAGTACTTGTGCGGACGCCCACAGTTGTAACACTCAAGTTTCCTACGTAGGTCGCCCCCATCCTTGCCCCGCGCCGCCACCATCGCAATCTCCGCTTTATCATTCTGACGCAGAGACTCATTCGCCAGTACCCTCCTTTCGAAGAGTAACCGAAACTGATCCCACGTCCTCGACGGCGAAGACACCTGATCATCGAGGAACGGCCTCCATAGCTCTTTCTCCACTTGCTGAATGCAGTCTTGATAAACTGCATCCTTAGCGTCACACTAATAGGTTCCCCATGATCTTCAAGGAAATCGCAGTGAGTCTCGAAGTCGCTCATCTCAGCCATCATATCTTGCCATGGTCTATCGATACAGTAATCCGGTACTTAGTAAAACACACCTAATCAAATACGTTTTGAAGGTTGGTAATAAATTCTTTAATGAGAACAACTTGTGGTAAACATACCTTGTAGTAACGTGCTAAGGTGTGTGCTTGGCACGGGGTCAATATGACGTATAGATCTACACGGAATTACGGGTAAGAAAGGGCTCGCACTGATTAATGTGAACCTTTATAACATGTGATTCCACGGCATCACAAGAGATGAAACAGTCGTTGACATGTAAAGTTTAACGTACATCAGTGAAGAAATATAGAAATGCCACTGATTTGAGTGAAATAGGAAATTCACCGGTAGTGACCGTAATAACGGTATAATTGTTACATACGACTGTTAAGGCTGTGGTGAAGGATCTGCGGAAACTCCGGATGTGTTGTCCTAAATGGAGAATATTATGACAGTTAAATCATTAATATTTAAACAATATTCCAGGTAATTATATTATGAAATATAATTATAAGGAATAACACTCCCCCCGGACAATATATCCGGTGATAGATACATCAGTTGACGCGTGCACAGAGGTAAAACAGGTGTGTGTTTTGATCGATAGCCAGCGGTGCGTCTAGGAACGATATGTGGGGAAAAGTAATACTTATACCGCGAATAACTTTAACGTCTGAAGGAAAACGATATAACTTGAAAAAGTGAGATCGGATTGAATCAGGTAATTATAGATAATATATTGGACACCTTTCGGATAAATAATAATATTATCTCTTCTGGGAAGTAACAGTGAGAATTAAAACGCTTATGTTCGTGGAGTAGTAAGCTGCACGTACTTAAGTGAAATTTATTTTCGAAACGAAAATCGTTAAGTGTCCGATTCTCAACAAATGAGATGGGGCACTAAGGACTATACTGTCAACAAATGATTCAGGATAGTCTCGAACGCAGAGCGTTGATCGGAAACATTATTTGCGCGAAACAAGTGTCACAGAGTCGGCAAGGATTCGTCTGCCACCTTCTTTGCCTTGCTGCGTTTGCGACGGGGCGGTTGCAAAAAATCCGGAAGTTGCTGCCCAAGGCGCTGGATCGGTTTGACTATTGGTACTGTGTCCTCATCGTCACGTAAGAAACTGGAAAGCAGTACTGTCATGCTGTTGGTGTGACGCTGGTGTAGCAGAGCTGGTAGTGGCTTGGTCAAAATGTCGGCCTTGTTCTTTTCGGATGCGAGTTGTCGGGAACTGATTTTTCCCTCTCGTACTTGCTCGGCAATGAAGTGGTGACGAACGTCGATGTGTCGGGCGCGTGGGCTGCCAAGTCCGTTGGTTGATGCGAGTACAATGATTGTCTCCATACATTACAGATGGAACTGGGATGGGCATCTTCAACTCCCGGGCGAAGTTTTGGATGGCCAACACATTACGGCATGCTGTTGAAGCTGCGATCACTTCCGAATTGAGGGTTGAGGTTGAGACAGTGTCTTGACGTCTTCCTCCCCAAAGCACTGGACCAGTGATGTCATGCACTTCATCGTTTCGGGATCGTCGTGTAAACCGGCATCTTGCATAATCGGAGTCATAGTAACTGATAAGTTGCAGTTGACTGATCGGGACGTTGGCCGGGTAGAGGAGGCCACGTTCTTCACGTAAGTGACGGTAGATGCGCGGGACGAGTGCATATGCAACATCGGGGGCACGGCCGGCGTAGACTGCCAAGTTGTTGACTGCCATTTGGATGTGCGGCTGAGTCTGTGTTGCTGGCCATAAAAGTTCGCCTGTGAGTTGGGGAAGGCTCCATTGGCGTAGTGGTGAACTTGCCGGGGCAGGGGGGGGGGGGGGGTTCTTGTTGGGTCAACGGCGTCGGTGCAAGTTAGCATTAGCAAAGCCACGATCATGAAGTAGCCCTCGTATGTTTGTTCGTTGGTGAATTAGCAAACCATTTGGAAAACGTTTGAATTGCCGGCCGCAGAAGACTTTGACGTCGTCCATATCTTTAAACCGGAATTCAGCCTCACGTAGCTGACGGCACAGTTCCTTGTGCTATGACATAAAGAAGCAGAAGTCGAGCATGTCGTCCGTTCGAAGAAGGACGATCCATGTTAGAGAGATTGGGTTACGAACGAATAGTGGTGGGAATTCTTTGCCAAGGTTGGGCAAAAAGAAAACACAGAAATCAACATTCGATTGTTCGTAGCCAATCTTGCGAAGGTAGGCAGCCAGATGGTTGAACCAACGACGTCCAGCTTGCAGGGTACCATACAGGGCTTTCTTGACTTCCCCACGGCATATCAGGCTTCGTGGGGTGCCTAAATTGTAGAGGAGGGAGAGCGAAAACAATGTCGATCATGTCGGCATGTGTGTAGGCTTGTGAGAAGTCTATCTGCTTGATTAGGCAATTCAACGCCACCATTACAGAACACAGAACGAGTAGTGTAAAGTTTTGAGCAACTGGTGAAGACACTTCATAAGAGCTGAATTGCTGGAAGGCCGTCATATTAAATTACGTGTTGTCATTGTACTTTAATATGTTACCTTTTCAAAGTTTATATGCATTCGTTCACGTTATTATACATACACATGCATACTGCAGATTATATGTTGATATCACTTTTCTTTGTGTAGTTGTTGGTGTGCAGGGGGAGCTCAATATCAATACCTGTATTCATGCGTGGGGTGCAGGAGGAGTCTCTGTACATCTATTTCTATGCATATTCTTTCTTTGTTTCTTTTGTTTTGTTGTAGGTGAAAGCGTATATATGTGTGTATATATATATATATATATTGTGTGTGTGTGTGTGTGTGCTCCAGTGCGTGTACACGTCTGTATTCACACCTACATAAACCTATGCATAGTCATGTTAGTTGTCATCTCCATCTTGTAGTCATGTTAGTTGTCATCTCCATCTTGTTTAATTATAACTTTGCTCACCCCTTTCTTTGTCACTCCCTTCCTTGCTTTGAAATCATCAAAATATTATATTTCTTCTTTGCTTATATATTATTCTTGTTAATTTCAGGGGGAGAGATGTAGACATAGTCATAGGACGGTACGGTCGTGAGCGTCAGGGGGAGAGCGATAATAGTTATAGTAGACGGTACGGTCGTAAGCATCAGGGGAAGAGCGATAATACGATAATAGTTATAGTAGACGGTACGGTCGTAAGTATCAGGGGGAGAGCGATAATAGGTAAGAGGCAGCATAGTATAGCGGAAGCTGATAATTGCTGTTGCTAATTTGGTTTGCTGCTGTATTTATTCTACCTGTTCACCTTGGTACATGTGTCACATAAGCATTCGTGTGAGTTTTCATATGTATCATTGTATGTCTTTGACCTTTCCTTGTGTTCATTTGACAAGTCTAACCTATGTTGCCTCTGTCTTCTGGACACATTGTATGAGTGCCGTCTGTGTATGGTTGAATGCTGCGAATAATCAATTCATGACCTATATGTGTGTGTCTTAACATGGTCATTCATTACACCATCTTTCTGTTAACTTACCTACATATTTGGTCCGACTTGTGTTATCCGTCCACTCATCACCATCGTAATAGTACTATCGACATGTTCTACCTGTGTTGTCACTGATCTCATAGACTTCGTAATACATACCCCTCTATGATATGGTATTCATGTGTGCTGCCATGCGCATCGTCCCATGTCAAGGTTGTATATGTAGTGTATGATATTGTGAGGGAAGCATAAGCGTAGTAATACGGTACAGTTAGCCGAAGGTGTGATGCCTGATCGCGATTATGATAGTAGGGTAGGGTAGTAGGTCGCTTTTGACTTGCATAGGAGAAGAGAGAATATTGTTCCTACGTATTCTAGTAATACTATCTCCTTCTTGTAATATTCTTACCTGCTTACAGTCCCCTGTCCCTCCTACTCTACCAACTTCCACCTTTTGTCTGCATTGCACCTCTATCTCTATCACACCCACTCAAGTGTGTATATGTTGACCCGTAATCACTACAATCGCATAGTACTTATCTTTTCGCATGCTAATGATTGATCTGTTTGTCGAGTGATTCGTGTTGACGCATATCCATGAGTGTTTGCTTTTTCCTTACATTGACTTATGTGACAATCACAGTGTGGATTTTGGGGTATTCATTTCTCTCCATCGAATAGTGCTGTATTTGTAACTGTATGTATCCTTTGCATGCATTTATTTTGAGACCCTAGCACTATTACATGCGTGTAGATGTGTACATAAATAGTATCCCCTACGTACTAATGGCATGTGTGTTGTCCATATGTATATATGGACGATATATATATATATATATACATACATATATATACATGTATAAGTTATATATATATATATATATAATATAACAGCCTTAGGTCGTATTTACGCTTGCTTCGTCGATTTGTCGTTGCTTTACGTATATATTGACAGGAGCGATCGTGGGCAAGGACAGGAGGGCCAAGATCCCAAGACAATTTCCGGGGTAGATTCGGGATTTGCGTATTTCCGGGTTGTGCGCGGTGTTTGCAAATTATCGGGTCTATTTTCGAGGCCTGCTTTGTTTTGTTGACCCCCGTGTCCATCGCATTTACATATCTCGTCTGTTTATTGTGATATCATATAATGTATGGTAATGTTGTGTTGGCATATTTGTATCAATGTTCCTGCATACTTAAAGTGTCGTGTTTCACACATGTATGGTTGAGTAGGCACCGGAGATCATCACCATTGATACCCCGATTAGACATACTAAAGTCAGTATACTTACTTGTCTTTAGTATGCCCAGTCGGGGTAACTATATACATATTACCAATACTTGTTGACCATATATTATATATCATATATTTATCATTTATGTTTTACATATCGATATATTTCATATTTTTCTTCTATATATCTGTATATACCTGATGAGTTAGTGTAGGTTGTAGACAGTTCATCTTGGGATGGGTCTTCTTCGGGATAGTTTCGAGTAGACTTATGTTACGTTAATTGTATGTAAAGAGAGAGGTGAATGTCCTCTTCACTTAAATGTTGGGGTTACATTCACTTATCCCTTCATACTAATTAATGAAATATGTACATCGCTTTTTAACGTGTCTACTACTTTATTTACTCACATATATATATTTCACATATTTTCTTTTGCATATTACTAAGATCCTCACGTGTTTGTTTACGGATAGCATGCGTACTTTGATATGTCGAGTTCATCTTGATATATCAAACTCAATTGCGCCTACGCAATCACGATGTATTTCTTATACATGCTCATATATAAACATCATCAGTATCGTTGGTAATCATATATTCATTGGTCCGCGTTACACAACTCCTAGTTGTGTCTAGTCATGCGTTCGTATACTGACTTTATGATTTCCACCTTACTACATGTTTGATGTCTTATATGTGTTGTCGGATAGTCTATAGCATCGCGAGATAGTCATAAACGCTAGATTGTGAGCGAAGGCTCGGATTGTGATAAGATTTTATTTTCTTATCTATGCCCAACCGTGCGTGAAGGAAACGATGGGGGATAGTACATAAGTCATTACTTATCGCCGGTCTTTGCGGTCAGACCATGCCGTGTGCGAAACTATGACTGAATGTATTACCTCTGCCTTCAGCACTTAAGTCTCTATCACTGGTGGCCGGGGCAGTGACTGAGCAAGTTGACTTTATGGTACTAGTCTAATTGCCTAGTGCCGGAAAGCAGCAGCAGGGCATTATCCATATATAGTCTATTTTGAGGTCCCAGAGTAGAGTCACTCCTCTGACATAGTTTTTATTTACATACATACATTACTTCTTTTTCGTACTTAATACTCCTTTTGAGATCAGCGATAATTAAGTTGCTTGCAAGTTAATTATCTTGATCTAGGGGGAGTGTTAGACCAAAAGGTTGTATTAATACGGTAACGGACCGATTCAGTATGACCCGGCCGGTCTGTAGGATGCATGTCGGTAGAGCCATCCCTTCAGGACGCGCCGGGCCGTGTTGTTCTGTCTGTGCCTTTTCAATAAAGCTTGTGGTACGATGTGATCGTGACTGAGCTTGAACCGGTCCGTGGACGGTTTGCTACCTCTGTGCAGGAACAGTATTTAGACATATTTTCTAACACCCACAGCTTGAACTTGAAGCCCTCCTTCAAGTGCTACACCAGCCGCCATCTTCAAGTGTCACACGATACCAACTCACAATCTACGTTCAACGTGATCGTACTTTGCAACCAAAGTCTGCAAACAAGTAGAAATCTACGTAAATAAACGAAGTGATCTCTTAGCTATTTACTAGTATTTCAGTCAGGACTTTATGCAGCCATAGAGACTTTTAATAAGAGTTCGTTGTGTATTTATCCCTTGGGGTTGTATCCAAACTCACAATTCGAATTTTCCTTTCAAGTGGAAACTGCACACACGAGTTTTGTGTGCTCTGTCGACAGATCGATTTGAAAGCACCTCCTACAAGGAAGGTACTACTCAACGAATGTGGGAGATCAGAGGTCATCAAAAACACATATGTGAAACAGATCGTTCACCTGTCTTTGCATTTTTGTGTCGTCTCTCTGTTCTCCTACACTCTATGCAGTCAACCAACCGTGGCACAGTATGTGTCTGGTTTGTTTGTGTTAGGCACGGTCACCCCCTTATCACCCAGCAAGATCATCCTCTCTGCTGCTCATCGTGCTCTACAACCGTACCCACACTGCCTGGCCTACCCCTGGTGACGTGCAATGTTCGCCAACTCACGCCAGACGATCCCCTGTCGCGTCTTCGGGAGCACAAGAGGAAATGCTTGGACCCATTTACAATCCTGGGAGTGTACCATGGTCTTCTGCCCTCCGAGAAGAAATTCCTGAAGGAAGTTGAAGAAGGGAAATCAACTCCTCTTACTACGGACCTCTCGTGGACTCAGTCAACGCAGTTTCGAGAAGATTTATTTACTAACTATTCAGGTGAATATCGTAATATCTTACTAAAGCAGTAAAAAATAAGCAAACTAATTTGCTTCATCTACATTGGTACCGACACCCTCCCTAAAGTTGATGTGTAATCCAAATATAACAGCCCATGACATCTACCAGGAATACCTGGGGCCTACAGGCTCTGCAACTCAGCACGAAGCTCTCTGGAATCAATGGGTACTCTCATTCCTCTAGAGGAATATATTAACCATTTACCAATTTCGACTTCGATGCCTGGATCACCTGGATCATTTTCTGGATTGGTACTTCCGACCCCTGCAAGCACTCCTGTTACCGCGCCCCCATCAACCCTGGCTGGTACGACTCCAGCAGTGACCTTGGGAAGTATTTCTTCGGGACTCGCACCGCCGACTCACCCATCGACGAGCCCCGCTACTCCAGCTGCACCACCATCTGCTGCAACATCGTCCCCTGTAGGCACTCAAACGTTGGCCTTTACCCCAGTTGCGATGCCCGTAGGTGCAACAGCATTGGCCCCCATCGGTAGGGTTCCTTCGACCACCTCTGTCGATCCGTCTGCCCGCCCAGGTAGCCTAGCGAGTGGAGCGACACCCCTGCCCCGGCGTGAACCGCATCCGTCATTGGCCTCCAATGTTGGCAGCACGTCCATCAGCCCCACTGGTCAGTCGTACACTGTTCATGTCTGACCCAGCCTTCGCGTC
This sequence comes from Paulinella micropora, assembly GCA_019918135.1. NCBI lineage: Eukaryota > Cercozoa > Imbricatea > Euglyphida > Paulinellidae > Paulinella > Paulinella micropora. The sequence continues at coordinate 302,208 of WBZZ01002950.1, forward strand.
ACCACTTCGACCGTTGACTGGCACTCTTGGACCCATGCCGGCCTTCACAACGCAGACGACCACCTCGACTGGCTTGTCAGGTTCAACCCCCACTACGTCGACACCGGTACGCTCAACACCTCGCATCTCGCTGAGTACAACGTTACAAAGTAGTCGCGTCACGTTGAGCCCCCTCTTCCCCGTTGCGGAAGAAACTTACTCGACCTTGCTCACTGGTGGTACGAGCCCCTCCGTGGAGGACCAAGGCGGAGCCCCCGTGACTGCTTCAACTGCGACTGCAACAACTGTGACTC
>WBZZ01002950.1:307500-320000 GCA_019918135.1 Paulinella micropora
AAAGAGGTACTGCATACATGAACACATATACACAAAAGAAAAGGAAAAAAATAAGTTTATGCACACGTACACATTCATGCAAACATATGCTGTGCAGGCCAAGGACAAAGAGAAGCAACGTGAGAAGGCGTCGAAACGGGAAAAGGAGCTTCAAATGATCAAACCCACCGGGCAGGTCATGAGGTATGTTTATATACGCATAAATTTATATGCATATACTTACATATATAGATACATCATATACGCCATTATGTATGTGACCATGTTGCAGATGCAAAGTAAAGCTTTTTGCGGAGGCCCTCCAGCTGAAAGGTGACCCCTCAGACTGGTCGGAAGATGCCCTTGGAAGCAAGTTGGACGCGGACACTGGGCGGCAACTATGCAAAGAAGCCTTCGCTGCCAAGAGAGAGGAACGGGAGAGCAAGTCGCTCCTTGTTTCCGTTGAGGTCTCGTTCTCTTTCTTCTCTCTCTCTCTCTCTCTATGATTGATGATGGATGATGATGGATGATGATGGATGATGATGGATGATGATTGATGATGATTGATGATGATTAATGATGATTGATGATGATTGATGATGATTTAATAAATGATGATGATGATTGATGATGATTGATGATGATTGATGATGATTGATGATGATGGATGATGATTTAATAAATGATTGATGATGATTGATGATGATTGATGATGATTGATGATGATTGATGATGATTGATGATGATTGATGATGATTGATGATGATTGATGATGATTGATGATGATTGATGATGATTGATGATGATTGATGATGATTGATGATGATTGATGATGATTGATGATGATGGATGATGATGGATGATGATGGATGATGATGGATGATGATGGATGATGATGGATGATGATGGATGATGATGGATGATGATGGATGATGATGGATGATGATGGATGATGATTGATGATGATTGATGATGATTGATGATGATTTAATAAATGATGATGATGATTGATGATGATTGATGATGATTGATGATGATTGATGATGATTGATGATGATTGATGATGATTGATGATGATTGATGATGGTTGATGATGGTTGATCATGGTTGATCATGATTGATGATGATTGATGATGATTTGTGTGGACAGGAGAGCGACGCGATCCTGGCAAGGTTTGGGGTCCCGGCACGAAAGGACTTAAAGAAGGTGCGCGCGCCATTTCTGGCTACCGTGGAAGCAGTCCACGCAGAGCAGGAGTTCCTTCGGACCGGTGGGAGACGACTGAAGAATTTGAGCAATCCCGTAATCAAGAACGTGTTACAGCCTTTGGCTGCTGCTGTCAAGTCAAATACTTCCAGTCCTCCTCCTCTTGTCAAACGGGAGTCCCCTCCGCCTGCAGCTGTCTAAAACAAAAAAAGAGACTTCATTGATGTCAGATCCGATTCTGAGGAAGAGGATCGCCTCTCTCGTCACAAGAAGGCAAAACTGGAGCCACAAGTGAAGGAGGAACAATGGACCTGTACTACCTGCACCTTAAACGAAAATCCCTCCACTTTCCTGGCGTGCCAACTCTGCGCGCAAGTACGGACCAGCGATGCGGACGTCGACTCCACTTTCCAAGCAGACGATATGTTTGATGAGCCCAGGTCACCGCTTGTTAACTACTTCACTGATAGCGATGATGAAGAAGAGGTAGTAAAAGAAGAAGAAAAGGAAAAAGGGAAAGAAGAAGCAGAAGAAGCAGAAAAAGAGGAAGTAGAAGAAGAAGAAGAAGAAGAAGAAGAAGAAGAAGAAGAAGAAGAAGAAGAAGAAGAAGAAGAAGAAGACAAAGTAATCTATCACTCAAACGCAGAGTTTAGGGAAGCTACCCCGCTAAGGGTAAAGAATAACCGAAGAAAAGACTTTTAATGACTTTGGGTCACACAAAATGTGGTGACCTTAACAGAATGGTAATACTCATTTGATTCTAGGCATTCCAGACTATGATTCGCGAATACTCTAGAAAGTGTCCTTGTCAGTAATAAAGGTATTAATAACTGTCCGGCCTATGAACTTGCCTATGACTAAGACTATCCAAATTACCGATAAATTGACTAGGTGGAGTAACGGGTATTAATAGTACATTACAACGCTCCCCCTTAGTCGCAAGTCATAGGCTATATTAGTGTGTAAATATGAAAAAATAGTGTTGAGGATCAGTTATGGGTTACCCGAAGGTTAAATATCAACTCCCATTTACATCACATCCTTTATGTATGTATATATGTGGTCATGCAGTAACATGTATGAAGTATGTATGTGTTCAAAAATTTGCAAGCGCTTCCCGTAGAGGGTAGCAAAAAAAAAAAAAAAAATTAGATTTCCTATTCTAGGACAGAAAGAATGATAGAAAGAATTTAAATTGCTAAGTTAGCCAGGGAAAGCCTCGCGGCTGCCGGCCTCGCGTGGCAGTCGGCTACCCAGCCTCGGCTCGACGGCTCTTGACCCCTGCGCAAAACAAAGCTGCTGCAACAAGCAACAAACTGCACAAAACACTCGAAGCAAATATAGGTGAGTGGACACGCAAATCCCGAAATTACTTGAGCTTTACCGTAAATTTGTTAAGTAAATACTCGAATTGTTCTTTCGGTAAATATTTTGTCATTACACCACCTATCTGCTTCTTCGTATCTACTTGTACAAACTTAATCTCACCGTCTCTCTGAAGGTGGTGCATAAAGTGTAATTCTAAAGGTAAGTGTTTAGTTCTATTACCTGACATACCCCTCTCTGCCGCTAAGACTGTTTGAGAGTTATCCTCGAATAATTCTATCGGGCTCTTTTGGGCTATGTTTAGTTCTTGTGTAATGTGTTTTAGTGCAAGTCCCTCTCTAATGCACTCAGTTGCTGCAAATATTTCAGCATCATTGGAACTCAGGGCGATGCGACTCTGTCGCTTTGATAACCATGCAACTGGATCGCTGCCCCATAGGATCACGAATCCAGTGCGGGACTTCCCTGTTTGCCCTTCTTGCTCTGACTTAGGCTCATGGTAAGCTAAGCCTCGATAAGAGTTAACTAAATAACGAAAGACTCTGCCTAACATCGCATAAGTTATTCCCTTATCGATAGTTTACATGACACTTGCCGAATTTAGTGCTTGTTCTATATCGGGTCTTGTCATCTTTGCGAGAAATAGCAAACGACCAACTAGACTAGGAATTGAAAATTTTCGCAAGCTAGCTGATTCCGACATCGGTTCCGCGAAATGTTCTTGCGCTGGAGTACTAACGGGTTTAGCATAATCGTAGCCTACCTCTTTTAGTATCTGCTGCTGATATTTTCGCTGATGCAAAATTATTTTCCCGTTCGATTGCTCTATCTCTATTCCTTTGAATTCACGGGCAATGCCGAGTCTTTTGAGCGGGAAATGTTTTTCTAATGCGGACGCAAAACGCTCATATGCTTGTTTGTTTGGTGCGGTGAACAACAAGTCATCAACATGAAATATCCCTACTATCGCCTCTCTCAAAGCTTTATCATTTTCTACAAACATACATAAGTCTGAATCTAGCAACCTAAAACCTAGTTCCTCTAACTTGGGTGCTAATATCTCATACCATCTTCTTCGTGCCTGTGGTGCACCATATAAAGCACCATCTATACGCCATATCATCCCCTCATGCCCTTCTCTGTCTACACTCTCTGGCGCATATGCATAAACAGGGTCATTCATACGAGCATTTAGGTATGCATTTTTAAAATCTATGCCGTATAGTTTGTGTTTGTGCCAGGCAGCTAGTTTGGCGAGAAATAAGAGTGAATGGTGCGCGGCGCAAGGAACAAAGAGCTGATCTGGGTTATAGCTAACACCGGGTTCTAACATATCTCTCCGTAAAGCTAAACGAGACTTTATGAACTTTTTCCCGTTCTCACCTAACTTTACTTTGTGATCCCATGTCAATCTAACTATCTTACTAACTCCTGCCTTGCTTGCCTCCTTATGGGGTACCCATGTGTATGTGTTAAAGGATTGAAGAGCTTTTAGCTCTGTTTTCATACCCTCTAAAACATCTTTAGCTGTCAAACCTTCCTCTATGACATCTTTGGGTACTCTGATATCTACATACAAATAAAAATCACGAATCTCATCTGCCACCATACGGTCATCGCATAAAAACATATTAGCGGGACTTTGTAACGGGTATTCGGGATCTTTCACGGAGTATTTGAGGATTTCCGAATTCAAAAAAAAAAAAAAAAAAAAAAAAAAAAAAAAAAAAAAGATCTAGCACTTTTTTTTCCCCCATCCTTGCCGGACACCGCCGAGATATCTTAAACTCTTCAAGACACCAGTGGCAGAAAAAAATGTATATTTATTAGACCAGCGGTTTTTTTTTCTGTTGCGTTGCAAAAAATGTGACAGCGTGAGAGAGAGCAAGAGAGCAAGAGCTGTAAGGCCATGGGGGGGGGGGGGGGGCAGTTTCAGCGAGGGCCGGGCGCACTCCCGTCCGGCCGCTGTGCGTCACGCTCCAGCCGTTCCTGCGTGTAGTGACTGAGGATCTCGGAAAACTGCTCTAATTCGTCGGAAAAGCGGGATTTTTCAAAACTCGGTGGTGTCCGGCAATGTCTCTATATCTTCTAGCAGCATCTTCCAGGACCCGCGTTGCGGACGCGTCTTCTCCAAGGATTTTCGTATTCCCTCGAGTTCTTCTCTTTCGTCTAGCCATTTTCTAACAGCCTCTAGTACTGGCGCGTCGTAGAAGCTATTCTGAATCTTGGCACTCTCGATAGTCTCAAGAGATTTGTAGGTGCTTGACCCGTATGGCATCCGCCAGTACTCGTACGTATATGGTAGCACGAAGCCACACTCGAGTACTGTAGCGTCAGGCCCCAGAGGGTTGACACCCATCCGTCTCATACAACCTAATCTTATTGCTGCGTCAATTTGGTAAAGGCGTTTGGCACACAGGCGTGGCGAAACTCCAGGTGCCACTGGCTCAAGGCCACAAACACTGCCTTATCCCATTTCGTGGTCTCTGCAAATTTCGTGCTTTTCGTAGATGTCGTAACAAGGTCCGCGATCTGCCACAGACCTAGCCCCAGGCCATGCTTGGTGTTCCGGCCCGGTCCGCTGGCCCTGTCGGGTTTTCAGCGCTTGTGTACGGTGCAGATCCGTTACGTACAAGCAGAGCTTGGCCAGCCGCCTCCCACACTCCGCTATGGTCAACATGACAGTCTGATAGTAATGGCTAATCTCGTCTAGGACCAGTTTGGCGTCCACTTCGCCTGCATGATCTGGCTGCAGCTCGAGGATGCCAGCATTGGGGTTCTTATTAAGCTCAGCCAGCAGCCCCGGTAGTCTCTGCAAGACCGCTGGGGACGTCGTACGGCTGTATGAAGAATTCTGCCTTCACGGGCTTTTGTGCACCCCTGCTCTAGAATCCCGTGGCCTGTCAGTGCTGTCAGGGGCTCAGGTAAGAACAGAGAATAGCAGCGGCTGGATAGCACGGGAACCTCTCGTAGTCTCGCCTGATTCAGAGTTTTGGGTTCAGAAGGAACATGCTGCGCTGAAAAGGGGCCCCCCGTACCCAGGGCTAACAATGTGTTACCTACGGCCGCGGTCGCAGGTAGATTCAGATTCACCAGATTCACCGAGAGTGCTGCACTATGGATTCTACGACCACGCAAGGCGGGAACCATACGCCAAGCTGAAACCCCTGGCTGCGTTGTCTAAGCTCGTTGGACAGGCTGAGGAGCTGGCCAAGGCCGCCGACGTTCAGGCCCTGCAGCCGCACTGGTCAGTGCCAGGCTTGAATGAAGAGCTTCAACAGTTCAAACGATCGCTAGAGCCGCCAGCGGGAGTTGCCCTCTCCGATAGGTCTGAGGACGGCGTAGCATCTGTCCTGGGCCAACAAGTCGGCCTATGCAAAAAGGTTCTGAAAAGCTACGACTACTCTGAGCCTGCGCCAGCTGCCGCCGAGACCAACACATACCGCGGGTGCGCGAACGTCCCGGGAACAAGAACTGGCGGGGTGTTGCCGGCCGAGGTAACTATCACCCTTAAGAATGCGACACGCACCTACTTGTTCACAGGCAGGAAATTCCAGCCCAAGAAAACATACTATTGCATAGTGTTCGGGGCCCCAGCTTTGTAGACATGACGACAAAGGCACCGGCGTCTCTTCGTCATTTTGATAGCCAATGCTTGGCCGCGCTTGCCGTACTAGTACCAGGATCTCGGCGGACACAAATACTAGCTGAGCTCGCATAACTTGTTCGTCTGGCGTAGAAATGTTAACTTCATCAAGGACCTTCGCCAGCTTAGCCAGCGCCCAGCACCTGCCCAGGAGAGCTCGGCACATATTGGACGAGTAGGAAACAACCTCGTCTCGCACAAGCTCCAAGTATTTAGCGTCCACAAAAGTCGAGAGGTCTATCTGATGGGGTTGGGGAGGATCCGCCGCGCGATACTTGCACGATGGCTTCTTCGTCCTCAAACTTAACTATGTGGGTGGGCTGAGGTCTGTCTCTTACTACGAGTCTATCTCTGGAGTCGCTGACTACCCCTACTCGTACTATGCTCTCCCATCCCTCACCGTACTTTTTCTTCGCCCATCCATCTCCCCATGCACGCAGGGCACTCTTACTACCTTACCTATTAGCTCTTGAGCCTCTCTCTTTTCTCTCTTGGGCTCATTGCTAGGGGTAAATCTCTTTACTGCCTTGCGCTGCCTTTTACCGGGGATTATGTTACTCTCCGTTACTCTCTGACTCTGCTCCCACGTTAATCCCTTAGATGGTGGTGATTTTTCTTCGTATGCTCTTCTTTCATGTATTTTTAGTGGATCTGTTGGATCTTGTTCATTTGTATGCTCTTGTGGCTTGATCTTGTGCTCTGGGGGTAATTGTTGTGGATAATGTGGCTCTGGACTTGTGTGTAGGCGTGTATGTTTGTAATCCAATGTATTCTTCTCCACATGCTCATTTTCATGCTCATTCTCATTCGCATCGATATCAACATTCTCTGTCTCCCCCTCAACTTCATCAAAGTGTGTTGTTGGGTGGTCGTTGTTGACGTTGTGCGGTGACTTAGGTGATGAGGTGATGATTGGGGTGGTGATTGGGGTGGTGACGCTTGTGGAGATGTGTGTGGTTGCTCGCTCTCATTCTCATTCTCCCCCTCAGAGTCATCATTATCCCACGACACTAGTTTAGGAGGATGAGCTTGTTTACCGATTTTGTGAATATTAAATCTCACATCTCTCACTCCGGAAATTATCTTCTTACCATCCCATACGCGGTATAGTTCCCGAAATAGATCATATCCTACTAGCATCACCTTTTTCCCTCTGTACTCTCCCTTCCGCACTTTAGTCTTAGGTATATGTAACACACCCATACATCCTATTGGTTTTAAATGAAAGAGTGTTGGTTTTCTACCTAACAGCTGCTCATAAGGCGAAATTCCTTTGCGTTCCCCGTGAATTGCCGGTAGTATGTTGTGAATGGTTGTTGCTGCGTGTTCTAATTCTGCCCAGAATTGCGGCGGTAATTTAGCGTGATATCTCATTGCTCGTGCAGGCCCCGCCGTAATATCATTCACTATTTCCCCAATGGGATTCCCGTCTTTATCGTTTGTCGCGGAGGTTTTCCAAATAAAGCGAATATTTTTCCACCACTTAATGACTTCCTCCGGAATATGGAATTCTTGATCTGCACGAATTTCCTCTACTTTGTTTCCTGTCTGTCTCTCATAAAAGGCTACAGCTTGTTTTAAGCAATCTACAAACTCATTCTTATGGGCTAAATAAAAGTCAAGAATGAACAGTGAGTAGTCGTCGGTGACCGAAAATTTATACCGTTTACCACCTATTGATCTAGTTGCCCACGGTCCTGATGTATCTATGTGTAGAATTATACCTGGCTTTTGGGCTCTTTCTATTGTATTAACTGCAAAACGTGGCAAACGTTTAGACTTTCCTATCATGTAAGATTCGCAAAATCTCACATCGCTCTCGTCACCAACTAACTTAATGTTCAAAATTTTTGCCAATAGGTGCATCTTTGTTAACCCATAATGCCCACAGGCATAGTGAAAAAGCTTGATTCCTATCTTTCTAGGTTTGTCTGACTTTCTGGGGTAAGCTTCATATAATACTATATCTACGTGTAATTCTTTCTCTCTCTTATTTACTTCATGCTTACTTGTCTCGTTTTTGTTCTCATTTGTGGGCCTTCCCTCCCCTTCTACCCCCTTGTTGCGAAAGGATCATATCTTTCGTTGACTTTCAATGGTTCATCATATTCGTCATCCCATCTATATATCATACTCTTAGTTGATCTTCCCCTTACTAATATGTCACTCTCGTTAATGTGGATGGGGTGTTTGAGTATTACTAACTGTCCGTTTTGGTGGATGACTGATCTGTTGTGTCTGTGGTCCATCTGTCCTGTAGAGACTATGCTAACTGGTAAGGTAGTGTCGAGTAACATCTTCTTTTCTACTGCTCTAGGCCTTCCTTTCCCATCTATCACAGTCAGCCTAGCTCTTCCTGACTTACTCAACTCCCTTTCTCCATTACCTGTCAGTAGTTCTACCGGGTCTATCTCATCGACATCCGTCAATCTGTCTTCTCTGTATGATATGTCTGTGCTTGCTCCACTATCCTGTACTGTCATGTCACTCTTTTTATCACTCTTTTTCTCACATGTATCAGTACATGCTCTGTCTCTCCTTCTGTCTCTGTCTCTGTTTCTAGTTCACCCTCAGAGACTCCTCTACCCTCACCTTGTCCCTCTTCTGTGAGTTGTGGAGGTGTAGTGATGGGACTCTGTCTGACTGCTCTCTCCAAGTACACTCCTTCTATTGCTCTTACTATGTCAGTCAAAAAGTCATCTCTCTCTAGCTCGCCACTCACGACACGCATCACTTCTCCATTCATTCCCCTCACGATTCATCAACGTTTTAGCTATTTCATTTATATTTTTGAAGGTTATGACGGGAGGGTTGATGGGTTGCGTGTTTGTTGTCTGTGTTGGTGGGAGTGCTGTGATTGGTCTAGAACTAGAGATTTGGAGTTGTTGTGAGGTGGGACCTATTTGGTTGCCAAACTTGTTAACAGAAGTGGGCCCAAGTCGTTGCTCTCCCTCATCCACTCCACTCTCTTCTTTCCCTTCTCTGCTCTGGCCGGTCCGCTGACTAGAAAATGGATTATGTTTGCGTGGTTGTTGCGGAATATTTTGCGAGACTTGTGGACTTGTGGAAATTTTGGTGTCACGTAAAGTTTCAAATTCCCCGAAAACGAGTCTTTGCGTAATTTTATGAGACTTTTCCAAAGCCGCAGCTTTAAGACCTCGTTCGTCTAGGTAGTAAGGAGATTTGGGGGGATGCAACACGGGACTTACCGACAAATCCAACTGCGGATAATCTGGGTCTTGTGTGGCGTGATATCCGCAGTACCTCGCATAAGATAATCGTTTCGCGTGATTTGCGTATATTCCTTTTCCTTTTGATTTTTCAACGGAAACATTACACGGTTTTTTGCGTCTGTTTATTCCGGCACATTTTGTGTCAGGCGTGATTCCGTAAGAACTCTCAAGCCTCAAAGGAGTTTCGTTAGGGTTAGGGGTGACTGGGGAACATCGTGGGGTGGCGGATACTAACCGCTCTTCCTTGCCTTCTCCCCGTAGTGAGGAGGGACCTCGTAGGGTGGCCGATACTAACCGCACTTCCCGTCCTTCTCCACTCTCACTATGTCTATTCCCTACCCCAGGTGTAGTCTTTGTATCGTTCAAAAGGGCTTGGGGACTTGTAGATTTGTGATGAGGTGAGCTTGGTTGCTCGTCATCTCTTTCTCTTTCTTCCTCATCATCATCGCTCTTATCATAAGTGTTCCCCATATGGATTAAAGCAACGTTTGTATCAGAGTCACTTTGTTCGTCTTCGTTTTTGTCGTTGCCGGTTGTTATCAAAGTGAGTGCTTTCTTTTTCTTATGAAAGGGTTTCTTTTTGTTTTTGTAATTGTTCTTTTGTTCGTTCTTTTTTTGTTCCGTGCCTTTGTCTGCCGTTTGATTCCGTTTTAATTTTCCTTCTTTGCGGAACTTTTCCGAAATCACCGGACAATATCTCATGGTATGGCCTTTGGCATCACATCCGAAACACGTGACTTTGAGCGTCCAGTTTGGAGCTGTCTTTGGTCCCGGTTTATTGTCTCCCCTTTTCCCTTTATTATCCATCAGGAGATTGGTCTCTTGCCGCTGCTTGCCATCCCGAGATTTCTTGTTGTTGTCTTTGCGAATTTGAGTTTTTCTCTCACGGAAATTGTTACGTCTTTCTTTTTCTTCCCACATTAACCATCTTTCCCTAGATGCTTCGCATAGTTCCGAGAAATTTGGTCTTAGTCTGGCCGGGAGATCATAGTGGTCCACCTGAAATTTCTCCCCGAAAGCTGGATGGTAGCGCAATTTCTTAAATAGCTTTCTCTTTGCTTCCTCATCGGAAAATGGCGCCCCACGTAAACTTTCAAGCTGGATTTTCTTTGCGAGAAATTCATTTAGCCAGTCTACATACCTCTGACCTGCCCTTGGTCTCGTTCTCTCAAACTCTTCCTCTAACATGTACCTACCTGCTCCGGAAATGCCTCCCCATTGATCTCTTACTACTATCAACTCTTCAATGGGTCCTTTCGTCTTCTGTGTTTGCAGGAAATTAGATAGATTGTCTTTGGAAAAAGCCACAGACAGACATAACTGCAAAGTTTTCATCCTTTCATAATATTTCTTCTCTTTGCGGATAGCTGTCTTTCTTCTTGTGTGTTGTTTCATACTTTGTCTTTTCTTTTTCCTTGCTTCTTTCTCTTTCCACTCTCTCTTTTGTTCTGCTGTCATTTTATCCCAACCTTCTGGCTGTTTGATATCTTCTTTCTTTGTCTGGGGTCTCTGTCTTCCTCTCTGAGAGGTGTCTGACTCTTCATCTTCCTCACTATCACTTATGGGCGTGTCGGGCTCTTCTAAGTCTTCTGCCATCTTAGCCCTTGCTTCGTCGTAAGGAAAATCCCTTTTGGCTTTAGCTGGGTCGGCTAATGCCACAGATACCATCTCTGCCACGTGGACAGATATCCCCTGCATGTGCTTCTGAAACTTGCTTGACCAAGGCCAAAAGCTTTGGTCGTTGCCCTCGAATATGGGCACTTGACTCAATACGTGCTTTGGCACGCTTGCCTCCTTGACAAGGCTCATAACCAAAGTAATCTATCACTCAAACGCAGAGTTTAGGGAAGCTACCCCGCTAAGGGTAAAGAATAACCGAAGAAAAGACTTTTAATGACTTTGGGTCACACAAAATGTGGTGACCTTAACAGAATGGTAATACTCATTTGATTCTAGGCATTCCAGACTATGATTCGCGAATACTCTAGAAAGTGTCCTTGTCAGTAATAAAGGTATTAATAACTGTCCGGCCTATGAACTTGCCTATGACTAAGACTATCCAAATTACCGGTAAATTGACTAGGTGGAGTAACGGGTATTAATAGTACATTACAACGGAAGAATAAGAAGAAGAAGAGGAGCAGAAGGAGCAGAAGGAGGAAGAAAAAGGAAAACAAGCACAGGAAGCCTTTACTGGAAACCAATGGGAGGAACCGGTGAGTTACTGGAAGCGGAAAAAACTAAATTTTCGGAGCATATTACTTTGTTGGATGCGGCAAAATACCCGGGTGGCGCCAAGGAATTGAACAAACGCTTCGCAACTCCAAGGATTTGCCCGGATTAGGAGAGATTGCTGCGTTCTTTATGAAAAACTATGGGTCCACTTGTGCTTCGGTTCCAGCGGGGCTGGGGAAAGTGGTAGGTATCAAGCCAACCATTTTGCAGCGCAAAGTCAAAGCAAAAAGCAAAATTTTATGGCATGCTTATGGCGTAGCTGCCGGGGAAAGAATTTTCGGTAGAGGATCCTAAGAAGGGCCTCCAAGAAAGCGAAAAACAACCGTACGAAAAGATTGAAGATGAAAACCATGATGAGAGATATGAAGCATATGTCGTGGAAGTGGACGCAGAAGATTGCGTGCTGGATAGTTTTTACTTAGAGAACGGCAGGATCTTATTGTCGGACCAAGAGCAGCTGTTGAAAGAACTTCAAAGTGACAAGTTTATATCTCTCATCATGGTTTTCAGCTTCAATCTTTTCGTAAAGAGAGATGAGACGAGACTCACTCAAGTGACTGACTCATGATCTCAATATTATTAATAATATTATATATTATAATAGCTCAGTATTGAAGCTGTACAAATATTTTTCCTATATTAATACTAATAATATTAAAAGTGTGAATATTCTAGTAATATATAATTCATGTCATTAATATTAGGAAAATGAATTTTTATTAATATTAATCATCACATCATTATCCGGCGGTGGCGACCGGAATTCTTTGTCCGGCGGTGGTGACAGGAATCAGTTCTAAATCAAAACAGAAATTTCCAACCAAAACTGAGATTTTCACCAAAAACCAAATTTCCAGCAAAACTGAAATTTTAT
>WBZZ01002951.1:0-30000 GCA_019918135.1 Paulinella micropora
CGCTCTCTACCGTCAGCAACTCCCACTTCACTACGTCCCTGATCACTACCCCCATGAGACAGAGTGGAGGTGGCGGTACCAACTTCTCTCCGCCCTCTTCTAGTTCCTGCTCTAGCTGGATCTTTGCCTCCTTCTCTTCTTTCTTCTGTTTCGCTTTGTCGTCTGCTTTCTTTTTGCGCTCCTCGTCCGTCATGATAGGCGGCAAGACCAACTGGAAATCCTGGATGAGCCAATCCCACATGGCAGGACCCTTGCAGCGCCGCTGCTCCGCTAAGGACGCGATCAGCCGCAGCTTCAGTGAACTGGGCACCTCAACCATCCTGGAAACGCCCGCCTGATCCTCCACCCGCACCCAGTCGTAGCCACTGTCAATCACGCACCAGGGCGTAAGCACGCCTTTGACTCTGTGCAGAGCCCTCATGCGCGCCTCCTTGGCAGAGTAGTTGGCCTCGTACTGCTCGAAAACCTCGCAGTGTTCCCAGGGCAGAGTCGTCTTCTGTCTGCTCTCGAAACAGCGAGGGGCCGGGATCCCGCCTTCGCCAAAGTACGCGTAGATGGTCGAGTCCCTGACCCGACGCGCTCTCATTAGCATCTGCGCCATGATCCGCGCCGGTGGGCCCAGTCTCGAAATCTCCTTTTCGTACGCGCAGTGCAGGAAGACTTGGTCGACCAGGGTCTGGATATCCACCGCCACGCACATCTTGCTCGTGTGAATCGGTAGGCGGGGCGTCTTCTCTTTGGCCGGGTCGTCTTTGAAGAAGTCATTGATAGTCGACATCAGGAACTTACTGGTGCTCTTGCAAGTCTGGCCGTCCAGCAACCTGATGTCGGCCTTGTCCGACCACGTAGCCCTGATCCTGTTCTCTCGCTCGTAGATCTCCTTCTCTTCCCGGGTGCGCTTCTTCGGGTCTCTGTTGACAGTCGTCCGAACGTTGCCTCTCGTGCCGGGCGCGCATGGCCTCACGGGCGCGAGATCAGGGAACAGCTTTTGTAGCGTGTCGTACAGGGCCGCCGCCGCTCGCTGTGTGTGGCATGCGACCATCATCTTGTGCCCGTTGCGCAGGCCATCTGTAATTCTCCTCAGCCAGTCATCAAATTCAGACACCACCAACAAGCCTCTCCGCAGGTGTGGGGGCACGTACTTGTAGTAGTGGAACCGTATGTCGTTTTGTGCCTCCTCCAGTGACGCTTTTCCTTCCCTTCTGGCGACTCCGCCCCCGTCGCACAACAACCAGTCGCGCAGGTGCGGCGACTTGTCGCAGTCCTTGTCCAAAATAAGCACCCTCTCGGCCATCCCGCACAGCGCTCTGAAGATGACGTCGTTCTGTCTCAGGTTGTCCCCGTTGGTCTCGACAGAAATGCTCTGGTTGAAGATGAGCATCGCTTCGTCGACCACCACCATCTGGTACAACTGGAACTCCGCCCTGTGCTTGGCCTGTGCTGAGGCAGACAGTAGCTTCCAGATAGACTCGTACTGGATTATGATGATGCGCGCCTCGTAGATCTCCTTCCTGCTAGCGTTTTTGTACATGATCACACCAGCGAATATCCCATGGTCCGCTAGGTATTTCTCCAGCCGCTTGTCCGAGTTCTGGGCCTGCGACGTTCGGCCGACGACCCAGACGATCTTGGCGGTGGGGTTCTGCGATAGCATTTCGCGAACTGCAGCGAAGCCCACGTGTGTTTTGCCCATCCCCGTGTGACCGTTGATCACCACGTAGCGAGCTTGGGCGAAAGAGACCCTGTGCATCACTTTCTCCTGGTGGCCGTCGCGGAACGTCTTGAGGTACAAGTCTTGCTCCACAAGGAAGGCGATCGTGTGAGGGAAACCAGTGATCTTAGCCAAGTCCCCGTCAGACAGGTCACGCTTGTAAATGGCTTCGCGGTCGCCCGCGTTCTCGCTCACTGGGGTGACTCGCCACTGGAGGTCGCTGGGAGGCGACAGCATCGGGACCGGGATGCGCGCGCCATCCACCACGATCGTCTTGCTGTCGGGACGAGGCTTTTCCACACCAGAGAGCGCGCCACCGTCTGCGATGTGCTGGTTTAGCTTCGCCACGTCGATCTCGGAGGCTCGTACAAACACCGCGTCGTGCACAAGAGTGCTCACGTTGTCTTTGCCAAAGTACTCGATCACGCGTATCATCACTTCATTCTCGAAACGGGTCGTCAGGAAGTGAACGAACCTGCCCCGCAGGTTGTAGAACTTGACGCGGCCGTCGGGGCTCTCCGTCTGGCTCTTGGTCTTCTTGCACCAGGCCCATAGCTTAGGAAAGTACTTGACCAGCCCTTGCACCGCCAGCTTGACGCTGCATTGTAGTTCGGCCAGGATGGGGTACGCATCCATTTTGCAGTCCGTAGTGGCGCCGGGGAGCCGTATCAACACTCCGCCATGCACGAGGCGGAGCATAACGTCCTTAACAAACGCGTCGTCCGTGACGCGCAGTGACTCCTTGACGCGGCGGAAGAAGCCTTCGCGATCAGTCACGAACTCCCGCAGCGGCGCCAGATCGGCCGCGGGCGATGACTTGAGCTCCGAGGCCAGCCAGTGCAAGAAGAAGGGCACCGAGTTTCGTATGTCCAGCTCGAGCGTGCCCGACAGGGTGAGCCTCCTCAGTTCCCTTGGCGCGGACTGCAGCCCGTGCTCTGCGTACAAGCGGCAGCCCGGCAGAGCGGCGTCAGGGCACTTTTTGGACTTGCGCGGGGCCTGTATCCCGCGCGGAAAGCGGTACGCCACCTCCAGTTTGCCCTTCTCGTTCACGTTGGTGTACAGGGCCAGCAGGTACCGCCTGTAGTTGGGCATCACCCTTTCGTCACGGAGCAGGTCTCGCACCTTGAGCAAGTCTGCTGTCTCGTGCAGCACGAGCACTGACTTGCCTCCTCCACTCCTGTTGTCGCCCTCCTCGCGCTGCTGTTTCTTCTCGTCGCACTCCACGTCTTCCTCGTCGTCATTTTCCATTTCGTCCACATAGAACTCCACGGGCCCGGGCGAAGGGGGCGGCGAACAGTTCAGTACAGGTCCCTCGTCCATCGCTGGTCACTATACAGACACACACAGGAACGTTTTTATGACATTTTTTCCAAGGAGCGAAAATTTTGACGTGTTTTGCGGCGCAGTAAATTTTCGCGAAAATTTCACTGGTTTTGCGGGCACAAGGACATTTCGGCAATACTCTCGTTCCGGCTCAGGTCACTTACTTGCTTCAGAGCAGAAGCAAGTCTGAAGGCGACAAGGTCGGAACCGAACCAGACCAGGCACGCGCCGCTGGTCCGGCGGCTCCAATCTGGCCGGGCCGGCGCCGGCCTATCGACAAATTTTCATTTAATTATTTTTTATTGGCGAAAACTACCCCCCCCCCCCCCTCCCCAGTGCCGATCTGCCGAAACGACCCACCCCCCCCCCCCTCCGGTGCAGGTTCAGAGGAAACGACCCCCCCCCCATCGGAAAACAAAGTGTTATTTTCACCCCCCCCCCCTTAAACCCAGTTGTCCCCAATAGGGGGGTGGGCACCACCCGATCCAAAAGCGCGCGGATAGCCAAGTGCGCCCACCCTACAATTCTCACACACACACACACAATGCGGTGGTTCGTTTTTGACCTCTGCGCCACCCAACTCATCTATTAGTGTACACTTGCTAGTCAAGGTCAAAAACGAACCACCAGATTGAAAAGCGCGCGGATAGCCAAGTGCACCGGTGGTTCGTTTTTGACCTCTGCGCCACCCAACTTATCTATTAGTGTACACTTGCTGGTCAAGGTCAAAAACGAACCACTCTCCGGTGCCACCACCCGCCACTGTCGCATCGGATTCGAACCACGGAAATGCGCGCCAAAATCGGTGGCACGAACGTGCCCGCCAGGGATCTATAGTCTGTACTTTCTAGGTAAGGACGGATTCGAACCACTCGTTTTCCCGGGAAATTTTCCGTGGAAAAACCTGTGGCTCGAACGCGCCCGACAGGTATCTATAGAGTGCTATCTATGGTCAAGGACAAATCCGAACCACCCCACTAAAAAAACAGGCGGGAGGGAACAGGGGGGGAGAGCCACCCACCTACTACCCCGGTGACCAAACCAGTGCAGCACTGGTGCACTTGGCTGATCACTGGTGTGGTAGGTGGTGGGCCTCCCCCTCCCCTGCACTCCCCTGCCCTTCCTGTGCCACTTCTGCGTCTTTTTTGGGGGTGTGGCTCGAACGCGCCTACCAGGTACCTATAGCATGTACTTTCCAGGTAAGGCCAGATTCGAACCACTCATTTTCCCGGGAAATTTTCCGCGAAAAAAAAACAGTGGTTCGAACGTGCCCGACAGGTATCTATAGAGTGCTATCTATGGTCAAGGACAAATTCGAACCACTCATTTTCCCTGGAAGTTTCCCGCGAAAAAAACAGTGGTTCGAACGTGCCCGACAGGTATCTATAGAGTGCTATCTATGGGTAAGGGCAAATTCGAACCATCCACAAAAACCAGGCGGGAGGAGCAAGAGGGGGGGGGCCACCCACCTACCACCCCAGTGACCAGACAAGTGTACACTGGTTTGGTCATTAGGGTAGTAGGTGGGTGGCACCCCTGCCTCTTTTTTTTCAGGTGGCTCGAACGCGGCCCCTAACACTTATAGAGTACCCCTCTCTGGTCAAGGCCGGTTTCGAACCACTACCGTTACGCGACAATGGGTGGCACCACTGCCTCTTTTTTTGCGTGGCTCGAACGCGGCCCCTAACACTTATAGAGTACATCTCTCTGGTCAAGGCAGGTTTCGAACCACGACCGTTACGCGACACCGGGGTGTAACAGGTGTAGCCAGGGTAGGGGGGGGGGTGTATCAATCGTCGGGGTAGCCATAGTAGGGGGGGTATCCATCATCGAGGTAGCCAGGGTAGGGGGGGGGGGGGGGTAGCCAGCGTCGGGGTAGCCAGGGTAGGGGGGGGGGGGGTAGCCAGTGCAGGGGTAGCCAGGGTAGGGGGGGTGTATCAATCGTCGGGGTAGCCATAGTAGGGGGGGGGTATCCATCATCGAGGTAGCCAGGGTAGGGGGGGGGGGGGGTAGTATCCATCGTCGAGGTAGCCATTGTGGGGAGTAGCCAGCGTCGGGGTAGCCATGGGCCAGGTGTAGCCACGCCCCAGATCACTGTGATGAGTGGTGTGTGTGAGAGTACACACACTCCACGAGCTAAGCTAGCTAACACGGTCGGAAACCTGTGCCAGCCTGCTTCAAAAAAAATTTACGATAAAACCGTCATTTTTATATACTATTTTTCAGAAAAATCGCACTTGTGGGACGGGTCCGGTGCCACCACCCACCACAAAAACTACCGGTGGCACCGGTGACCACAAAAAATGCGAAAACCCGGCTGGTGGCACCACAGGCGGGTATTACCCTAGTTGTGGATACGGATCACGAATGCCATTTTTACCTGCGCGGATACGGTACAAAAAGGCAATAGATTATCCCACTAGGGCAAAAATGGCATTTTGTTTTATCAGGCCTATCGATAATATTTTTAAAAATATTTATATATATATATATATGTATAGTAATTATAAACATATAAATACATATCTAGCATATATTATACGTATACATAAATTAAATTGTCTAGATTATTACCGTTGATATTGATCTTAAAATTTTAAATTTTTATTATATATATAACGGTACCGGTACAAAAATATAATTAATATTAACTTTATATATATATATATCTTGAGCTCATTATTACTGTATCTAGTGTATTAGTATTACATATTAATTAATATCAAATTAAATTATTAATATATATATATATAATATATATATATATATACTAATATTCCCCGACAGTAGTGGTTTAATAACTGTACAAAGACTTCGCATGTATAGGGCAATGTGAGCAAGTCACTCTGTCCGACAGCCATACTAATACTAGTAATATAATGTTTTATATTATAATTAGTATTAATTAATATTTATTATTGATGACATACAATTATAAAATTCACACGACAGTGATGATTTAATTGATAATCATAACACTAGCCAGAAGCTTCAAAGCATCAGAACAAGCACCAGAACAAAAACCTGAAGGAGCATCAGAGCTTACGCTCTGATTCTCACAGCCTGGTTTTTTGCAGATAAGTGATTGGCGGCCAGATAGAAAAAATGAACCTTGCTGAGATGCAATTATTCTTTTCGCGATCACTTTCTTCTTACGTTCTGTTTTCCTTTCTCCTATCTTTTTCTGTCCATCTTTCTTCTGTCTATGCACTGTGCAGCTATTTTTATCTAGCCCTACATCGGGATTTGTAGCTTTGTGTTCTGACAAGGAGCAAGTTTTGCATACACCCCTCTTGCAAGACTTACATTTAGCAGCTGCATTACAACGCTGACACTTTTCTTTATTTGACATTTTGACTACGTTTCAAGTGTCTTGTGGAGACGTTCTGGGAACTGTAGACAAAACGTCAAATATTTCCAAGTGATTTGGTGTGTGCTTAAGTATGTTAAGCTTATGAACATGAGCGGTTTGAATCACACCATCAGTAGGTTTTACATTATCACTGTCTCCAACCAATCTATTCTCATGCGCTTTGTAGTGAAGCCTTATGAATGTGGATGCATGATTTGTGACAAATTGAGGTCGTATGGTGTGATCAGTTAAGAAGAAATGCCACAAGGCAGGCGCCACAACAAATTCCATACATTCTATCATTCCACTCTCACCATTAACTTTCACTTCGACCGCAGCAGCAACACAATTTAAGTCAAACCTTTCCTCACAGCGAGAGATAAGTTTTCACAATCAATCATATTCACTTCTTTTTCTACTTCATCAAACTTTTTGTACACAGGTTTCCCAGTCATACGAAAAAGACTATCACCCCACGCACCTTGATGAAGAAGAAGAAAGAAGAAAGAAGAAGAAGAAGAAGAAGAAGAAGAATTTAATAATTTTAATATTAATATTATAAGGGTCACCGTCTTAGTTAAATCAATGGCCTTCGGGCTAACGATTTGTATGACCTGAGGTCACTTGTAAAAGTAACTTCATTAAATCAAAGGCAAAGGCAAAGGCAAAGAAGAGAGAGAGAGAGAGAGAAAATCAGACACTCGACATAGCCTATAACGTATTGAGACACTATGAGCCTGATCTAGACTGCGAGAACCCCTGTCGTGTATGTCAAAAAGCTGGAGTACACCATATTTCACCGTTTAACCCGGCATTTTTCTCACCTATGTCATTTTTTGTGATGATGCTATAGTAGTTACCACCTCGATTAATTTTTCCCAGTATTGAGTTTTAGTGGTCCTCCCTTGAATAATCCGTAATTCTAAATAATAATAATGATAATAATAATACTGTATCTCCTGCCAGTTGCTGAGCCAAAAGGCCATGTGCATCCAGTCCTCCATTCCATAAGGAAAGTCTCCACACCAATCGGTGGAATAAAGGAAGTGACGGCATAGAACATTACTCTAGGAGCTTTATACCAATCAGCCCATGGAAAGGGACCGATGGCCTATGTACTCCCTGATAATAATAATAATAATAATAATAATAATAATAATAATAATAATAATAATAATAATAATAATAATAATAATAGTGTATCTCCTGCCAATTGCTGAGCCAAAAGGCCATGTGCATCCAGTCCTCCATTCCATAAGGAAAGTCTCCACACCAATCGGTGAAATAAAGGAAGTGACGACATAGAACATTACTCTAGGAGCTTTATACCAATCAGCCCATGGAAAGGACCGATGGCCTATGTACTCCCTAAATAATAATAATAACAATAATAATAATAATAGTGTATCTCCTGCCAGTTGCTGAGCCAAAAGGCCATGTGCATCCAGTCCTCCATTCCATAAGGAAAGTCTCCACACCAATCGGTGGAATAAAGGAAGTGACGGCATAGAACATTACTCTAGGAGCTTTATACCAATCAGCCCATGGAAAGGACCGATGGCCTATGTACTCCCTAAATAATAATAATAATAATAATAATAATAATAATAATAATAATAATAATAATAATAATAATAATAATAATAATAATAATAGTGCTTCTCTGTCAATGGCTGATGCATTTCTGCACATGCGCCTCCATCGTCTCACCCGTGAGGGGAGTACGAAGAATTGACGATAAGCTCTAATGACACCCCCGCAAGGGCAGTTCCAACACTTCCAGACGGGCCGGTATGTTCAATGAAAATACTGGTCCAGACGGATCGGTATGTTCAATGAAAATACTGGTGGCACCGACGGGAATCGAACTGGCGACAGGGCCCAGATGGTAGAACTTGACCACTGGGCTATCACGGTGTCCAAATAATAATAATAATAATAATAATAATAATAATAATAATAATAATAATAATAATAATAATAGTGTATCTCCTGCCAATTGCTGAGCTAAAAGGCCATGTGCATCCAGTCCTCCATTCCATAAGGAAAGTCTCCACACCAATCGGTGGAATAAAGGAAGTGACGATTAATAAATATGATAGGCAAGTATGTAAATTGGTCATAGATATGATCAGGTCAAATGTAAATGTTATGACGTGAAAATGACCATATAAGTGGCAAAGTAATATAACAAATATGATTGCTTACTATGATTTCTCGGTACGAAGGTGGCGGAAAGAGCAATCGTTGTCATGTTGCGCACTGAGAGTTGCGTAGAGTGTATGACAGTTCCGCGTTGACGTGTCACGTAAAGCTAGTGAGAGTGTGTGGGGGCCGTAGTGTTTTCATGCCATTTCTGTTCTTTCATAGGCAGACGCGAGGTAGTGACTAGTCAGAGAGAGGGTATGCTTAGAGGTAAGGGCTAGGGTTCCATAGTGTGAGTCCTAGGGTAACCCGCCTGAGAGCACCACACCATCAGAGACAGGTGAGATGATATTCCACACAGGTTTTCGTTGAGGGTGTGAAGCCCGCATTAGAGTGTTCGGCCGAGAGGAGTATTCCTGCCTTTTTATTGTTAGGTTGAGCACATAGAGTTGCAAAAGAACCTGGATAGGCAGTAGGACAGAGTGTTCCTAGTAGCATCGATAGTCGACAGTGTCTACAGTGTTTTCGTGCCATAGCGTCATTTGTTGTTTGTTGTATCACTTGTTTTGTATTATGTGTAAGCTTACTGCTTGTGGATGATTTGCTTTACTCTTATCCCTTTTATATGACACTTATGCTTGGTTTTGATGGAGTATTTGCGTGATAACCGCGTCATATCTTGCTTGTTGTTGTCGTTTACGTTAATGGCTTCATGACCATACAGATATGTATTTTCACCACCTTTAGCAGGTATAGGAGGTAAAAAGGGGGGTGAGTAGTGTGAGACAGGCGAGCACGAGTGAGCAAGTAAGTGCGAGCGAGCAAGGCAAGTAAGGACGAGAGAGCGCGAGTGAGAAGCATGTGAGGGCGAGCAATCGCGTGTGATGAGCGCTAGTGCAAGTGATGTGGTGGTGAGGGCGTAATGAGAACGAGTGTGAGTGCGCGAGAGAGAAGCACGAGAGTTTTTCATGCTGGCTTTGTTCATGTATGCCATTTCCATGTGTTTGAAGTGATTGGTGTATATGGATCAGGTGAGAATAGTACTGCCAGAGAGTTTTAGGGAGTGCGAGAACTAGCGAGCAGGGTACACAGTGTGTAATGCCCCCAACGATAGCTCGTAAAAAGTCGGTAATACAACCAAACACAGTCCTCAAGAATGAGAATGATGTCTCGTTGTATTAGCTCAGTGAAGCCAAAAAGGAAAACGGCAACAGACCAGGAATAAAATGGCATCAGGTCCAATCCGGACAAATAATACTGAAAAACAAGCTGGTGCACCTGTCACCAGGAAAAGGTATTTTTTACCGGCTATCCGGGGGGTGATGCCTACAGTACCCCCTCCCGATTTTATGACGGAAATAGCATTTTCGTCATACACCTTCTGATTTCTTTCTGTAAATAGTATGCGCTATGGAGTCATGCCACACAGCGCATCGACCCACGGATAGACGCTAAAAGACGATAAATATATCCTCATACGGCACGTCAAAGCGGATTCTCTAGCCTTTCTTGTAAATTTTGAACTCCTTCCCCTCAATTTCTTTTTTTTTTCTTTTTTTTTCGGCAGTATGTCAAGAACAAACGTACAATTAATAAAAAAAATACAAGCAACGTGGTGCTGTAGTACGATTCCCCTTTGATCTCCTTCTTCTTCTTATCATTATCATTATTATTATTATTATTCACAGGGAGATCGTAAGTACATTGTCTTTTTTAATGACATACCCTTGTATAAGGCGGATATCCTATGATATAGTATTAGGGGGCCAGTCCTAATAGCTATATCCGAAGTCGAGGTGTATGTACCCGACCCTGCGATATACCGACACAAGTAGAGATTGACCGTGCTCAGGTACGACAGTATATAATCTATCGTAAAAAATAATTTAATGAAAGTTTCAGAGAACATTTCATTTTCGAGAACATCATCCCAGGACTTGGAAAGGGTCATACCCGGGAACACCATCGCTCAATACACTAGCGATCCCCGTATACGGTGTAGTATCATCGTCGATCGACCTTTCGCACTCGTATGTTGCGATCGAATGCCAAGTTATATCACTGAGTCTTTTTAATATTCATATTGATAACTGATGATGCATGATCAAATCATGATACGCCGTGGGCAATCAATCAGTTTATTTGAGACGCATAAAGAAAAATAGTTTCTTTGTCACTGCCTTCGTCGTCTGGCGCGGATTTCTTTGCCTGGTGGAGGACCACCAACAAAAGTCAGATCGAACTTTGACTGTTCGAGAATGTCCCAGATCTTATTAGGGATTCCGCCCAACGATAATTCAAAAGGGACATCAAGCACTCCTCTTGGCAGTGTCTGAATGGTCCACGCAGTGTAATCCTTGTCTCTGGGAGTAATTGTATCATCCCATGTCTCGAGACTTTTTGCGTCTTTATATACTGGCAGATAATGTCTTGCCTTTGGAACCTCAACCGGGTCCATACTTCTCCAGAACTGGAGTATCGGTTGTACTATCTTTGCGGCTGATGATATTTTGAGTGTCCGTGTGACACGCATCTGTCGTGGGACCGCCACGACCCGCATCAAGTATAAGTCTGAGAGAGTGTCATCAGCGACATGTTGTTCCGCTGGTCTCATCAGATAGAAAATATTTTTCACCCATGCGATGGTTGCTATCGCATCGCCTTCCTTCCATCGCTCATGGACAATCTCAACGTTGCCCGCGTTTGGGTCAGTGTCCGTCCCCTCCTCCTCCTGGTGGACGTCCTTTGATCTCATCGACCTCATCGCCTTCCTCGGTTGGTCGTTGATAAGATCATTCCGCGCTCTCCTTAGCTGCGCCTCTGTGATCTTCTCCTTCTTTCCGCTATGCTCTCGCGAAGACTTGGACTGAGTCCCCACCGCGCTTATGCGGTCAGTCTTCTCCTTGCTGTCCACCTCACTCTCCTCCTTCTCAGCTATCGGTGCCCGATAAGCATCGTCTTGGTCTATGCCAGCCTCCTTGTGGATGGGCGGCACCTCTTTGAAATCATCCTTCATCCGTTTTAACGCCTCCTCAACGGATTCATCTTCCAGTAAGAAGGGATCATACTTAATCAGCCTTCTTACATGCACAATTTGCACCTTCCCTCTACCCCTGATCTTGTAATTCAGAGGTCCCGTCTGTTCCATAATCTGATAAGGTCCTTTCCAGTGAGTGAACAGCTTAGAGCTGACTCCCTTCGGGACTTGAGGATGGTACAATAGTACAATATCCCCGACCTGGAACTTGATCTGATCCAAGTGCGCTTGTCGCACCCCTTCAGCATCAGTCTTTCGGCGCTCCGCCTCTCTATGCGCCCTGACTATTTGTTCCGCCTCCATCTTCACTCTAAGTCTCATCCCAAACAACTCATACGCATCCGCCCAAGTGTCTTTTGGGTGAAGGAGCGAAGTCGGGATATCAGGCTCACGCCCATATACTAACTGATATGGCGAGATTGAGCTCTTCGAGCCTCCTAACGCCGTAGAGGGTAGACAGTTCATTGCAAACGCAAATGATGGTGCTGCCTCGACCCATGCTCTTTGATTCTCCTTCTTCGTGCAATACATCTTTAGCGAGGCTTTGAGGGGTCTGTGTACCCGCTCGATTTTCCCATTTGCTCGCGGGTTATAGGCAGTAACATATTGCCATTTCATCCCGTAATACTTAGATAGTTTGTCGATGACCTCGTTATTAAAGTCCGAGCCTCGATCAGAACATATCTTTCTTGGTACTCCGATCTGTGAGATGATCCTATCGATCAGCGCCTCGGCCGTCATCTTGCCGGTAACGTCTTTGACAGGGATGATCCACACATAGTTGGTGGCTCTGTCAATAGCCGTAAGGAGGTATTTGTAACCATCCTTCGATTCTGGGAAAGGTCCCACATGATCAATGTGTATAAACTCAAACATCCCCGCATGAAGAGGAAATTCGCCAATCAGGCCGAAATTTGCCTTCAGTGGTGTTTTGTTTATCTTGCACGGGATGCATGCATCCACCGCCTGATCTATCTCCTCCTTCATCTTCTTCCACCAGAATCGCCTCGCTGCGAACATATGAGTTCGTTGTCGACCCGGATGCGCCAAAAGTGGGCAATTGTGGGCTGCGACAAATATAAATCGTCTCAGACTCTCCGGTACCCAAAGGGTCCATTTGTCCGGCTGTGACGCATAGCGACCGTGAAGGCCCTTGTACCACAGTAGACCATCTCTCCATCCCATCTCCTTCATCTGATCTTTGATCGCTTTTGTCATCCGTAGCTCATCCGGGTTCTGATATAACTGTATCAGTTCTTTAAACTCCGGATCTTGAGCCTGTTGTTGCCTCCATGCGGTAGGCGAGGCTATATGGATAGTACCATCTTCTAGCCGTACCCCGATTCTTTCCGGGTCATCGTCTAGGTCACTTCTCCGCTCTTGAGGAGGCTCCGCATAAACTTCCTGCGTCTCCTCTTCCTCTCTTATGTTCGCCTTCGCATTCTCATATACCTCATAGGACCACTCAGCGTCCTCCTGGGTATGTAGCTCACAACATATCCCGTGATCCGGGCCTTGTGGACTGTACCGTAGACCTGTGCGGTCATATCGGACTCCACTCGCCATCTCCATCGCCTCAATGTGGCTGACCTCATACACCTTGTCAGTGGACAAGTCTTCCATCTCCACCGTGGACACCAACGCCGATACTTCTGAGTTAAACTCTAGCCTAGAGAGGCTATCAGCGACCACATTTCGCTTTCCCGGTAGATGGACCATTGTAAAATCGAAACAAGACAAGAACGCTTGCCACCGCGCCAGCCGTCCCGTCTGTTCATGATTCATCAACCATAACAGGTTATGATGATCAGTTCTGACAGTAAATTGAGGTCCTCCCCACAAATACTCTCTGAGCCTCTTGAGGGCCCATACTACCGCCAACGCCTCTCTTTGCCTTGTGCAATAGTTTCTCTCCGCCGCACACAACTTCCTACTAATAAACATGATTGGGCGTAATTTCTTCTCCTCATCCTCTTGTTGTAATACAGCCCCAATCGCAAACTTAGATGCGTCTGTATCGACTACGAATTGTTTCGTAAAGTCGGGCATCGTTAACACCAGTCCTCCGTCTTTCGGGTCTTTGTAAATGAGATCTTTGAGCGCATGAAACGCTTGCAAAGCCTCTTCGCCCCACTTCTCAAAGTCTCCAAAATCTATCATTTTCTCCACTTTAGCCCGTGTTGCACCCCAATCGGGTATAAACTGGCTGTATTGCGCCATCGCAAGGAATGAGTGCAATTCAGTGCAGTTCTTCGGTATCGGTCGATTCATAATCTCCTCCCTCTTCTCTTTGGATATCGAGACTCGATTATGGGAGATCTCGTACCCTAAGTATGTCACACTCGTCTTGGCAAGTTGACACTTCTTTAGATTGCACTTCAGGCCAAAAGCTCCGATGCGCCTGAATATATCGGACAAATGATCGATATGCTCCTCTATTGTGTTAGAGTATACGATAATGTCATCGATATAGCAAAATGCATATTCTCCCGCCTTCTGTCCCCGCCTTCTCATAAAGCCACCGTCAGACAAATCATCGTACTGACTGCTCAACATCTTCTGCATCGCCTTCTGGAAAAGTCCTGGGGCTTGCTTGAGGCCCATCGGAAGCACTTTCCATTGATATATTTCCATACCCACCACAAACGCCGTCAGCCATCTGGACTTTTCCTCCAGTGGTATCTGCCAGAAGCCATTCTTAAGGTCAATGACCGAATAGAATTTTGCATTCCGCAGTACTCTCCTTCCTTCTTCTAATGTCGGGAGAGGATTTCTCTCTTCCTCCAGCACCTTGTTAACACGAGCATAGTTAACTGTCAGGCGCCATTCTCCTCCTGGCTTCGGCACTATTCTCGGTTGTGAGACTATTGAGGATGTTGATCTCTCAATAAAGTCCTCATTGAGCAGCTGTCTTGCTAGCTCCTCCGCTATCTTCGCCTCATGTATACTCAAATTCGCCCTTCGTGGTGCCGGTGACGGCTCCGCACCCGGTATTTTGTAAATAACCGCAGTGAAATCTTCAGGCTTGACACCACCTGCATGTGGAGGGTCAAAAATTTCCTTGTTCGCCTCTAATTTGGCTTTTAAAAGCTCCTTCTCCTTCTCCGTGCCTACTCCTTCTTCCAATATTTTCCGCGCCGCCTCTTGAAAATCTTCATCAGACATCTGCTTATGCTGCTTGAGGGGTTCTCTGTCCTCCTCCAAGCCTAAGTCCTCTTCCGAGACATCATCTAGGCCCGTCTTTTCATACGTGACCGTGTCCGGCTCATCATCTTTACCGAGCTCCACCAGCATGTCAATGAGTCTCGCGTATTGCAAAGGAGCTTTACGGGTGTAAAAACCATCAAAGCATGTGAATGCTTGCGGTATCAATTTCAACTTGTCGAGGTCTCTGAGCTTCCGCTTGTATGCACTGCTCTGCTCACGAGTTCCCATACGACAAGCCACCACTAGCTGTTGCTTGCGAGAGGGTACCGGTATAGGATGATCAATAAGCCGGTCCCTTATTTCCTGCGCCCATATCGCCTTCTCATTATATGGCAGGATAATAGTATACGGCTTATTATTTTCGAATAAAGTCCGTAAGCATTTCTTCACTTCAGACAGTGAACGCGGCCACGTGGGCTCGTCACCCCAGAAATCAGTAATAAAACTTTTAATAGTTTCTGGTGGAGTATCCGGGATTCGCCCCGTTCTCCTTGGTACAAACGCCTCCCTTTTTTCTTCTCCTACTTTCGCATGGAAACAGTATCCGTTAGTAATATGGACATCTGTTCCTACTCCTTCCGCGAATCTCGCCAACGACGGGCTTCTTTGTGCGACACACATAATCTCCTCCTTTCGCTTCTCGATTAAGTCATCAATAGACTTTTTGTCCCAATGGCATGTCGGAACTGTGACAGTGCACATTTGGGATTCCCAATTGTCGGTCCAGGACAGTTCATCCGGTCTTACGACATGGGGGTGAACGTACACCTCAAGTGCCTCATGTGCGATGGCCATCTTTTTGTGATCCGTCGCTAGACTCAGCTCATAAGCCTCATAAGAGTCAGTAGCGTTGAAGGGATCAATATCGTTCTCTTCTCCTCTTTTTACTCCATATATCACTCGCCGTGCGGCGCAATCAATCACAGCCCCCATCGTAGCCAATTGGTCATACGATAGTAATATTGACCCGTGGTAACCGGGGACGACATAGAGGTCCATACGGTGTACTCGTGCGGATTTCAATTTAAAGGTCAGTGTGATGATTCCCGTGATATCCGTCCGGCTGCTCACTCCTTTGAGAGTGCCCGTTGACTTTTTCATATTTCCGTCCACCCAGTCCCGGTATCGATTAAAAAACTTCCTGCCGACAATATTAATATTCGCCATCGTATCATTACCAACTTTTAATATTGTCTTCAATGTTTCACAATAAAGTTCCGTATAACACAGAGCATCGGGCCTGTGTATATTGGCTGCGAGAACAAGAACTTTACGTTCCAAATTTTGGAGTCTTGTCTCTAAGTTTTTCAACTCCTCCTTCTTCTCCTCCTGCTTCACCTCATTAACATTTTTATTATTCTGCGGTACTGGTGCGTTTACTATTTGAGCGACATTGTCTTGTGGTACTTGAGTACACACATTGTCTTTTTGCTCGCCACCCGCCGCGACCGTGGACATTGAGTCTGTTCGTGGTTGTTTGCTTGGCCGAGGCGATACGTCTGCCATTGGCCTCCTCGCCTCCATCGCAAGTCTCGCCTTCCTATTTGCATCAGTTATCATTGGTAACCGTGCTGTATGAACGGGTATGAGACTACCTTGGGGCTGCAGTCTCTGTGTACCCACATCTTTGTTTTCACATAGAGGAAGCGTTGGCCCAGTCTGCACAACAGCATTAGAAAGCACTGTGACTTTAGGGTTAAACTTCACAGTCTTCTCCTTCCTCTCTTCTTCCCCCTCCAGTCATTCCACCACCTCGAAACGATTACCTTGAGTAGTGTCCGGGTAGGATGACGTATCGGTCTCCGAGGCAGTGTTGTAGGCCTGAGCTCGACCGAAATTCGGGTTGGAGCTTGCCCACGAGCCTCCTCCTCCTCTGGGTGGGGGGGCTGGAGCTCGAACAGCTCTCCCTCCATAAGGGGTATATCCCCGACCTCCTCCTCTTCCTCTCTGAGGGGTTCCCTGCCACCTCGAGGCTCCTCTCCATGTTCCTCGTCCTCCTCCTCCTCCTCCTCCTCCTCCTCGTCCTCCTGCTCCTGCTCCTCCTTCTCGTCCTCTTTGAGAGGCCTTTAAGTTCTTTTGTCTCTCCCTTTCCTCCTTCTTCTCCTTCATCCTCTTCATGTAGGTAATGATTGCCTCTCGTAACTCCTCATCATCACACATATTGGCATACCAACCTTCGTTCACAGCGGCAATCTGAAGCATATTGAAAAGGCCCGGTTCCTTGCCTTCCGTCCTGCTCAGAAAATTTGCCCTTGCTGTTGGGTTCTGCCTATCATGATTGAAAGAGCAGTCTCTGTTCTCCATCTGTGCCTTACACTGCAAGCCCGCGAACCACCTCCAACATGCGGTCTTCAGGTCTGGCTCTCTCTGTCTCTTCCGACCGGCAACTCTGTTTGTGTACGTGGCTTGTGCGCCAACAGGTACACCGCCTGCCTGTGCCGTATGTGCCTCCGTGAGCGAGTCCATGTTTGAGCATGCACTCATCACTTCTTGAAACAGTGCTGACGGAGCAACGCTTTGAACCGTATTTTCGAACACGTGTGTCTCGAGGAAGTTTTTGGACTTCACTGAGCTAAACGTCGAGCATTGTTGTATGAGCTGAGTAAGCTTACTCGGGTTAACTGTGTGTAACGCCGAAAAGAAATAGAGGATGATCGACTTGCGGCCATAGAATAGCCCATAGGAGGAAACTACCTCCGTAAGGGTCGCCGCCAAGCCAACAGCACTCCTCAAACTCATCGCCACTGTCTCAAAGATTTCAAATCCTATGAGAGTACCAGTGCAGAGATGCTGGTATCCATGAGATTGAAAATATGAAATGAGTGTGGCCACCGCCAGTTCGCACTGAGCGTCTAGGCCTGTTGCATTGTTTCTCTTAATCTCCTCCTTCTTTCTCAAAAACTTGTACTGTGTCAGATCAAATCCCTCCGAGACTAGAGATTGGTCAAAAACAGTAACAAGGGCCTCGTATTCCTGCGTTTCGTCGCAAGGAAAAGCCTTCATGCAGGCATTGATCTCTTTGAGCTTGCTCAAAAGCGAAGCATCAGAGTCTTTGTCTGAGCTCGTCTTGGCATATAGCATGAGACTTGCCACTCCTCCTTTCTTCCCCTTGAAGGCATTTATGATGTTCTGTCTGTCCTTCTTCTCCGTGTTTGTGACCACCACCGTAGTTGAGCCCGAGGGTGCAGGGGCTGGTGGGGCAGGAGCTGGTGGGGTCAAATATGTCGGAGGGTGTGTCTTTGCACCACTCACTTTTGCTTTCATTCTTTCCAGTCTCATCGTCTTCTCGAACTCCTCATTCTCTTTCGCCTTCTTCTTCTCAGATATCACCAGCTTTTGAGCATGAGTGATAAAGGCCACCAATTCAGAAGCAGATCTGAGAAAATTATATTTCTCCACATATTGGTCAACACCTGCTTTGTTGGCGACCGGTGGTGCGTTACTAAGTGATTTAAGGACAGAGTGATCCTTGGTAGGAATCCATCTCTTCCATGCCTCCTTGTGCAGTAACGCACCCATCAACAGTCTGATCTTGGTCAGAACTCTGTCGGTCTTCTCTAACTCATCAATCACAGGATGAGTTTCTCCTGCTGCCTTAATGCTTTTTTCCATCTCTGCCTTCCCCTCCTCCAAGGCCTTTATTTCCATTGTAAAAAAATGAAATATACCACTCGAGTTTTTCGAACCCAGATTGGTCTTCATTTTTGTTACATCGACTGCCTCCTGACCAGTCGCGAGGAATCTGGCCGTTGCTCTTGGGTTTGTGTACTGGAGGTAACCCTCACATCGTGGGCCGTATGTACGTTCCCAAATCAGGGTTTGAGTGTACACCCCAAAGATAGCATCGAGTAATTCAAGGTGGGTGTGTGTGTCCCCAAACTTGATATGCTGTATCTTCTTTCTCTCTTCTGGATCAGAGACCAGTTTGCCGAGGAGCTGTGCTGTGTTTGATAATAGGATATAGACATCCTTTTTAGCACGACTTTTCTCTCTTCTTTGATCCTGAGGGATCCACACATAGGTATCCTTCTCTACCCCCATCTTGTTATCAAACTCTTTTTTAGTGAGGTCATAGTGGTCTTGCACCCACTGTTGTTCCTCCACTGTGATCTCCTCTCCATCACTATGAATCAAGTCGATCATTTTTCGTCCTCCTCCTCCCGTGTAGGCAGGTGGTAAGGGATTACCATATGCTCCTCCTCCTCCCGTCTCTTCTTGTTCAAATCCTCCTTCATCTTCGTCTCCTCCATATCTTCCTTCATCATCCCAGCCCTCTTCTACTCCTCCTCCTACTCCTTCATCTCCTCCTCCTCCTTCATTCAATCCTCCTCCTCCTCCTTCATTCAATCCTCTTCCTCCTCCTCCTCCTCCTGCTTCTTCTTCTCTTCTTTGATCTGCCTCCGAGAATTCACTCACTTCGGCGGTCTCTGTCGACATGATGTCGTAGTAGTGATCAACAGGAGGACAGTGTCAGCTCCTATGTTTGGTTTTTGTTCGTTTGTGTTCTGTTCCTCCTTCAGTCGATTGACTAGTGAAGAGAGAAACTAATAGAGAGGGTAGGATAAGATTCCCTGTCCTCTATGAAACACTGTTTGTATGTTTGTTTTTGTTTGAGAAAAATAGTCTTTGAGACTTTCTCCGATTTCTTGTTCTCCTTACTCAGATTACTTTCTCCTCCTTCTTTTCTATATTGTATCTAGTATGAGGCACTTGGACCTACACACAGATAGTAATAGAGAAGCTAGAAAAGCTCTCCTTGAGAAGTCGACAGTCGGTCGGATAGGTTCTCAGACCTACCTTTAGAAAACGATCAGAGATTTGCAAAAATACTCTGACGTATGTGTGAGATAATGCAGATAAATGCACAAACTAGAAGGGTAGAGTGTTGTGCTCCTGTCCCTATGCTTGTTTGTGTTTTGTGTGTGTTCCTTCACTCTTCTGTCCACCTCCTTCTTCTTGGTCTCTGTGTGAGAACAGCAAGAACGACAGAGAGTTTGTATCTGATGTCTCCTTGTGAGCACACAGATACTGATTGGGCTAGAGGGTACGAGACACCTGCTTGAGACCAATCAAATCATTTGTTTTGTGAAAGAGTTATGAGGGAGCTGTGTTGGAGTATTTGTTTTCGTCTGACGTCCCCGTGTGAGACAGGTCAGTGAAAATTCACTCTGTTGCCTGTGTGGCAAAGCAGAAAGAAATCACCCTAGTGATGTGGACTCCAAATGTAATGCCCCCAACGATAGCTCGTAAAAAGTCGGTAATACAACCAAACACAGTCCTCAAGAATGAGAATGATGTCTCGTTGTATTAGCTCAGTGAAGCCAAAAAGGAAAACGGCAACAGACCAGGAATAAAATGGCATCAGGTCCAATCCGGACAAATAATACTGAAAAACAAGCTGGTGCACCTGT
This sequence comes from Paulinella micropora, assembly GCA_019918135.1. Lineage (NCBI taxonomy): Eukaryota > Cercozoa > Imbricatea > Euglyphida > Paulinellidae > Paulinella > Paulinella micropora. Next base: position 20,187 of record WBZZ01002951.1, read on the forward strand.
CACCAGGAAAAAGTATTTTTTACCGGCTATCCGGGGGGTGATGCCTACAAGTGGCTAGTGAGCATAGAGGACTCATTTTATGAGACCATGCTATATTCTCAAGTCATAATGCCTTGTATATCTTTGCATCGTTTTCTGCTTTTCCCTGTCCTGGTACTACTATGTTTCGACTTTAAGCACTTTCTATGCTATTGTTATTTGTAGTTGTTTGTTTTAATGTGCATAGTATACATTTGTCATTTGCAAAGTATATTTGTGACACCATACATATTACCCTCATTTACACTATATATATGCTGCAGAACATATTTTTCAATGTGTTATCATTATCGATGTCTGTTTGTATGACGTTGTCGTTTTACTCATAGCTTTGTCGATGTTTTAACTCATACATACTTGGCCAGCAATAATAGTTGTGTATAGAGATGGGGGGCTGCATAGCTACAGCGAATATACCAACAGCTGATGATGATGTTAGTCATAGTGATATTAGCTGTTGACAGGCGAAGTCAAATTAGCTGAGCCCGTAAAGCCTAGAGTGTGATGGTAGGCTGAGCGGAGGCGGTGATATTACTGACAGAAAATAGACGTATTGAGATGGATGTGTAAATGTTGTTGTATGCGTGTTGCGTGTTTTCGCTTATTTTATGACAATGTTATACATGCAGTCACTTATTACTATGCTCAGTACCCCAAGGCGTTATGTGCTGACTCATTATGTCTCTTTTATCATTTATCTTACATTTTTGCTGGTGTTGCATGATTTTATCTGCATGTAGTTATTCTTTTGCTTATTCTTTGATTTAGCGTTGAGTGAGTAGTTCAGACTAGCTACCTGCATTATTTCAGTTTGCGCTTATAGTTAGATCATATTAACTAGTCATTAGAGAGCATGAAGAACTAATGAAAATGGAATTGATGATTGTGAGCGGCTTATGTAATGATTATGATATGGTCATAGAGCTCGGGAGGTGTGTGATAGCGTGAGCGATCTAGTGAGCGTGAGAGCTAGTGACTGAATGTGGAGAGCATCTAATGTGTCTTTGTCATCATGTTCTTTTGTGTTGTTTCATTCTTTTTCTTTTCTTATACATACGAGGAGATGACGAATGAGGGAGTTGATCGGCCCTTGGGCTGCCCTTTCTGATCCTAACACTAATTTTTTCTTTTAAGTTAGCAATCATAGTAATCTTACATTGTGTACTGTTTGGTTTTGTTAAACTGTCTGATATATGATTGATTTTGTGTTGTTTGTTGCTTTTGCTTCATATGTCAATAATATATTTCTTGCTCTTATCATTGTGTTGTTTTATTCATTTACCATTTCAATTTCTAAATTTTTCCGAACGATACCCATATACGGGAAGCGCTTGAAAAATTTGAAATTGTTTTATACATACATTAATACAATATTTATATATATATATATGTTACTTGAACATGATTGCTGAATTATGAGCAGTCCTAGAGCCATGGACAACAATAATAATTTTAATGAGTTTATCCTATTGGAAATCAATTTCTTAACTTCGCAGTTATGAAATTTGGATTTCAGGGGGTGCGTTATTCTCATAGAATTATTAATTCAGTTTTAGTCAAGTAGTAGTAATAATAATTTTATCCTAAGTTAGACAGATGCAATCAATTGTCTTTTTGTCACTATTACTTAATTTCAGTCCTGAACTTTAATATTTCCATACTATTACCTTTATTAACTAATTCATCTGAAACTTGGTTATTTATATGGAATTTCATGTTTTGAGTAGTGACGTGTAGTTTCAGTTTTAAGTAGTGACGTGTCACTTTTCCTTCCTTTCACCAAAGGGCAATGACTGATTAAAGATTGTATCTGTATTCAAATTTGTCTCTTTATTAATACTGTGACCTGACACTGGGCTTCACCTCCAAGGACCTACTAACCTCTGTATAAACCGCAAAGCATTAACTGCTTAAAGTAAGGATATAATTAATGCGGTCCAATGGAGGCGACACTGCCACCAGGTCAGTCGTCCTGCAGTGTATGTTCCCTATCTATGGGCAATCTGAGGTCTGCGTGCCGCTGGTCGGTCTGAAATATTATATTATAGATTGTTCGGAGCACCAGACTGCACCTCAGCATCAGTACAGTGCCTCTCTCAGCCGGCTGAACACACACTGAAGCTATCGCCAACGCTTTGCGTCGTCTACTGCAATAGTTAACATGTTCGAGCGTCAATTTTTTGCTGACAAACATAAAAGGTCGTAACTGTTTCTGGTTGGAGTAGTATTGATGTAGCACCGAAGTCGGGGAGGACAAGGACCGACCCGCTCCGTGAGGGGATCCAGAACTAACTACAAACATCGTCTGCAGTAACAAAACACAAAAGAGCGCAGCCTCAGAGTAATATGACTGGCCGGATATAAGTAATAGCTCTAACGACGCCGTTACTTTTATACGACCGGTTCATCTAACTTTAATATTGATCATTAGTTCTAACAGTATTTAATACTAAATAAACATTAAATACATAATAAAAAATAGCATAAGTCTAGCATAACACAAAATCAATGAACAATTTTATTAATAATAGTATTTAGTCATACCGGCCCACCCCAAGGACAATTACCTATTATTACCTATATCACTCTAAGTGTACGGTGAATTCAAGCTTTGGCGGTCTGGGGTTGCCAATGGGCACTTAGTGACGTGTCAGTAATTATTCAAATCTCTAAGTAAAAGTAAAGTACGAACCCTCTCGTCTAGTGGGTTATGGGCCTTGGCAGCGCTTAACTCTGGAGCACTGCAAGCAAGGAAGGAAGAAGACCATCGCCGGCGACTGTAGTCAAGAGGGTTGGTGCCATTCCAAAATTGGCACATAAAAGGGAAGCTTTCACACTGAGACCGGCCTTTGGCTCAGTTTTTGAACGAATTGTACCTGTCCCCGTTTCTGGTTAGGTGAGTCACCGGCGTTGGGGCAAAGAGGCAAGAACCAAAAGCACATCAGACATTTCCAACTGGTCTGCACAAAGAAAACAAGACAGTAAGACCTCAGCATGAGTTTCAGTACTCTAAGAGGCACAGACAAAAAACAAAGGCAGTGTGACTGCCAAAGGACAGTATGACGGGAGAACCCTGTTCAAGGCCTTTCAACGTGAGATAGTTTTGGCCCTAGGAGCAAAAGGACTTAAAGGGGCACTAAAGACCCCAGAAGAACACATTAAGTTAGTGCATGAGAATAATGTGAGTGCTCTGCATAGTAAAGGAAAGAAAATCCCCAACTACATGTGGAGGTGGGGAGAGAGAGCAGGAAAGCAGCAAGCAAGAGGGAGAGTAAAAATAGGGTTGAGAGAGGAGGAAGGGGAAGCTGAGTTAGGCTCAGAGTCAGAGGCAGACAAAGAAAACCTTACCTCTTATGTTACTGAGACAGAAAGGCAGTCTACTTTAGGGGGAGATAGTGGTAAGAGGGAGCAAAAGAGAGAAGAAGAGCAGGTAGAGGAGAGGGGGAGAGTGAGTAGTCAGCTTTCACCTACGTATTCCACACCAACAACGACAACAATCAAGACGAAGAGCAAGGAGCAAGTAGAGGAAAAAGAGAAGGAAGATAGAATCATTGATAGTAGCATATGAGGAGAGTTTGGAGCATGAGATGAAAAGGCAGAGAGAGGAAGCCTTTTCGTTTGTGTTTGAGAAGCTAGTAGGTAAAGCAAAGAGGAGTGTGGCAGATTTGGTGAGAGACACCTCACCAGACTTTGGTCAGAACTTGCACACTGTGTGGGCCAGACTGACCAAAAGATTTAGTAAGGTGAGTGAGGAGGATGTGCAAGATAAGATAAATGCGATGAATGCCCCTTGCATGGACGTTTGATGAGGGGTGTGATTATGCTCCGCAGTTTGATGCGTTTGTTGCGTTAGGTGAAGAGCTAAAGGCAGTAGGCCATAAAACACCCCACAGAACAATGGAAACAATAATCACCAATGCCTTACAAAACCCTGAGTATGCGTCAGAGGGGGTGAGGAAGGATTGGGGAGGATGGATGAGCACGCTGAAGATGAATAAGAAGCAGCATGTATGGTCTTTTGAGGAATGGTGGGAGGAGTTGGAAGAAAAAGCATTGGAAACAGACCGAAATAAAGAAAGAGAGAAGAAGATGAAGAAAGAAAAAGCACACGCAGGGAAAGATGCCAACAAAAGAGAGGAAGGGCAGAGAGGTGTGTGTTTTTGGTTTCACAAAGAGAGTGGATGCAAGTGGGGGAATGAGTGTCGTTTTGCTCATACAGAGGGGGCAGTCACTATGCGTAGTGTGCCTGGGGTGTGCTACATGTTTGAACAGTCAGGCAGCTGTGATAGATCTAACTGTAGGTTTAAACACACCACCACTTATAAGAAAGGTGGAGGGAAAGGAACAGGACGAGAAAGAAGACGTGGAAGAAAGGAGAGAAATGTTTCAACTGTAACATGGAGGGGCAATGCCATGTGTTCTCCGCATGTGAAAAGGACTGCAGGATGTGTGGGGGTGAGCATAGACTGCAGGAATGTGAAGAGATGAAGAAGGCGAGAGAAGAGCCAGGTGAGAAGGAAGAACCGAGAGAGAAGGAAAAGAGAGCAAAAGGGGAACATGGAAAGTTAGGAAGGGGGAGTGAGTCAGACACTTCTGACACAGATAGGGGGAGTGAGTCAGACACAGATGAGGAAGCCTACGGTGAGAAGGTGAAAGCATTAAAAAGGAGTACGAGATTTTTGACAGGGCGAGACAGAGCAGGCATGGTAGAGGAGAAGGCACACATGGGCAAAGTGATGGTAGTACAAGAGAGAGAAGTCTATCGTAAATGTGAGGGGCGAGTGTCAGGTGAGCAGCAATGTTTTGTGTGCACTGATGACATGGAGAGTGAGAATGTGTTGTTGCGGCTGAGAGGCAGCGTATGGTCTGTTGAGAGGGCGATTTTGCGGGATGCACACAGATCAGGAAAGAGAGAGTGAGAAGGAAGCCCCAGTGATGGGGAGCAAAACAAAGTTAGCACACTCAAACCGTTAGTTGAAAAGATTCTAAGAAGATAGAGAAGGAGAAGCGCACCAAGCGCAGAAGTAAGAAGAAGAAAGGAAAGGCCGTGATCGCCAACAACAGGTCGATTTCAGCACAAGAGGGACGCGTGGGAAAGGCCGACGACGCCGTGACCAACGCGACCCCGGAGGGGCGCACAGAGACATCGACAGCGACAGCGATTCAGGCTCGGGCTCGGCGGAGCGAAGATGGGTGGAGCGCGCGGCGCACATGTGGTTCTACGACCAGGGCGGCGGACTCAAGCGTCGCAGTCGGACAAGTGGGCGGCTGGGAGCCGGGCAGCTAAGAGATCAAGGGAACGGGGGAGCGCGAGGTGGGCGGCGCTACAACTGTGACTTTTTACGCTCAGCTCCGTCATAAGTCAACAAGTTTTTGGGCGGATACAAATTTAGATAGAGTTAATGCATATAGTTGTTATTAATAGTACGGCTCCGGAAATTTCTGAATAGGGCTACACATATTTACCGTCATATATGCGAGGTTAGTAGCATAAGGTAGATGAGGCCGTTATTCCTAAATAGGGGGAGCAATGGACAATTTTATTAATAATAGTATTTAGTCATACCGGCCCACCCCAAGGACAATTACCTATTTTTACCTATATCACTCTAAGTGTAACGGTGAATTCAAGCTTTGGCGGTCTGGGGTTGGGCATTTAGTGACGTGTCAGTAATTATTCAAATCTCTAAGTCAAAGTAAAGTACGAACCCTCTCGTCTAGTGAAAATTAGTATTAATATTATAACTGACAGATAGAACGAGATCGCTGCATTCTAAAATTCCAGCAAATCTGTCAATACACAACGAGCTACAACCGAAGAAAAATGAAGTAAAACTGAAACGAAACCAAGGAGATACACAAAAACAAAGAAGATGAAGTGAAAAGAGAACACAAAAACTAGAAAGCATATGTGAGAAATGTTGACTATTAGCTCGCGGATGAAACAACGAAGTTGTGCAAAGTAAATTTCCTAGGAAACAATAATTCGCTGTGTTAGGATGGCACGAAAACAAAACATTAAGCATCAAATTAAAAGGGGAAGGAGAGGAGGAGTCCCAGAAAAGAAATAAGATAACTTAGAACGCTATAAGATGTGCAAGAGGATGAAGAGATGACAAGAAACACAAGAGCAAAGAATTTCTAAAATACTGAGGGCGAAGTTTGGATAGTAATAATCACTATACTAGATATGCAGAAGCGCTGAAGTACATGAAAATCAAAATAATGATAGTATAAGATTAATAATTTTACCACGATAAGCAGTTGATAGTTTGAAACATACTCCAAGAATAAGAGAAGCTAAAGCTAAAACTTTTGAAAATGAAGTAGCAACTGAAAGAGTGAGTAAAGAGATTCACGAAAGGCAAATATAACACAAAGATGTATACAAAACAATGCATACTGATACAGAGGACAGGATTATATGCTATACTATGTCTAGACAATCTTTGCGCTTTGACAACAAACCCATTTTCAACAACATACAAAACAGCACTCATGAGAAAAGGCAACACGAACAAGCAAAAAGCCCGTTGTGTCCTAAGCAGAGAAAATACCATCATACGCAAACACAGTATGTGTACTAAAAATGCAACCATCCTTACTGTTCCCATACATACTAAGGGGTACTCGCAAACACCAAAGACCATGAAACTTGACGAAACCATGGATAAACACATGATGGCAACAGTTCTTGAACGACTTTTTGTATCACTATACATAGTTTACGCACAGGGACAGTGTAACCTCTCTCTCTCTCTCTCTCTTTCTTTCTTTCTTTCTCTCTCTCTCTCTCTCTTTCTCGTACTTTACTTATTATTTCGTATACATCTATCTATCTATCTATCTATCTATCTATCTATCTATCTATCTATCTATCTATCTCTCCCTCCCTACCTCCCTGGCTCCCTCTCACTCTCTCTCTCTCTCTCTCTCCATTAGTGTCAAGGCTTTCTTCCTTCACCAATGTAGAGCTCTCCTCTTTTGTCTTTCTTCTTTCTTCTTCCCTCTTCCCTATTCGCTATTCCATTTTCCTCTCCTTCTCTCTCTTCTCTTCTTCTCTGTTTCTTCATTTCCCTCTCTCTCTCTCTCTCTCTAGCTTGCTTCCTGTCTATCTGCCTTTCTCCGTCTGTTGTCTCTCTTTTCTTTCCTGCCTAACCGCCCTCACCCTCTTTCTACCTCCCTTTCCTCACGTCTCTCCACCTTTTGCATCTTTCTCTGAGATGGGCTCTCTATGTTAGTCTCCACTGGCTCTCCTACATCCCAACCCTGCTTGAGTGATCGTCAGATCATTCAGTGTGAAGTACGTAGTATTTCTTCCCTTTCTTTCTCTCTTGCTTCTTATGTTTTTTTTTTTTTTTTTTTTTTTTTTTTTTTTTTTGCCGCAACAATCTCTTTCGTACCTCATACCACACCTGCATACATGAACACTCTCCAGTCGATCGAGGAGTATCAAGTATGCTCGTCCCTGTGGCTGACCAAGTGTGATCTGGTGTGATATTTATTGAACGCACGATCTACCCTCAGTCCTCCGGGTCTTGTACAAAAATGTCACTTTCATACTTCCAAGTAAAGCCGCCGCATTTACAGGGGTGCTTGATGGCTTGGATGATGGCTGGGGGGTCTCGGCTGACAGAGCGCGCGGCCTGGGGGGAAGCACAGGGGCATATCGCATCTGGGCGGGGAGAGCAGCAACAGGAAGCAAGAGGGGCATGGCACGGGAACAAAAGCATGCTTTACGGCACAGATGGGAAAGCAGCTATACATATCGATAGACTGAATAGGTATGTGACTAGGTTTTACAGGAACGAAACGACGGAGATAGACTGACACAGACACACAGGTAGATGGATAGATGGATCTTTACTTAGGTAGGTAGCAGGTAGAGATGCCGGCAGGCGGGCAGGAAGGTAGGCGGGTAAAACTTAGACACATAGAGATTGGTGGTGGTAGATGAACAAAGCGATCAATACACTAGATAGATAGATAGATAGATAGATAGATAGATAGATAGATAGATAGATAGATAGATAGATAGATAGATAGATAGATAGATAAGATAGATAGATAGATAAATAGATAGATAGATATGTTATGTTTAATGTTTGATCTATGGGCGTGGCGTAGCTTAAAGCCATTGCCTCCTATACTACCCCCGAGCAAGAACTCTCAGCACTTCAGCCGCGCACCAACCACTGTCCGCTGTGGTTGGTGCCTGTGCCCAGTTAAAGCCGAAAGGTAGCCGAGCCCTTTTGAACTGTACAGAATAATAACCACTAAAAACACTCCCCCAAGGGCGTGTGCCACAAGGAGATGATGGTCGCCAAAGCCGAGGTTTCGGGAGTTCACGCTCGTTGTGAGTTACCTTCTACAACCTCGGCTTCATCAAAGCTTTGCATCACGGCCCCGGCCGGGAGATGGTCGCCTGTTAACTGCGGACACAAAACCGTCGTTATAGGGCGTTTGGATTTGGGCCGGAGCACTGAGCAGCTGGCCTCTACATCCCCCCCGGGTAGATAGATAGATAGATAGATAGATAGATAGATAGATAGATAGATAGATAGACGGACGGACAGATAGACAGATAGATAGATAGATAGATAGATAGATAGATAGATAGATAGATAGATAGACAGGTAGATAGATAGGTAGAAGATAGATAGACAGATAGATAGATAGATAGATAGATAGATAGACAGACAGATAAATAGATAAATCAATAAATAGATATAGATAGATAGATAGATAGATAGATAGATAGATAGATAGATAGATAGGAATGTAGGTAAGTAAGTAGGTAGGTAAGGTAGGTAGATAGGTAGGTAGGTAGATAGATGGATAGATAAATAGATAGATAGATAGATAGATAGATAGATAGATAGATAGATAGATAAATAGATAGTGTATAGATCTATCTATCTGTTTAGCCAAAAGACCATAGGCGTCTTACCAGGAGGCATCGTCGGCTCAGGCCCCTCGCCTTCCTGGCTCCCCCCCAGCGGGGGGTTCCAGTTACCAAGCACAAAGTGCAGAAGTACCTTTTATGGGAGAGCTAAAAGGAAACGCCCAACGCCACAGCTAACCATGGTGCAGCCTTGCGAGGTAGCCAACTGGCATGTGGTGCAGTTTGCTCTAGGAGGGTTGGTCTTCATCGCCAAAGTCCTGCCCCCTCGACCAATTTTTCTTACATCGAGGGGAGGGACGCCCTCCAAGCATAGATAGATAGATAGATAGATAGATAGATAGATAGATAGATAGATAGATAGATAGATAGATAGATAGACAGACAGACAGACAGACAGACAGACAGACAGACAGACAGATAGATAGATAGATAGATAGATAGATAGATAGATAGATAGATAGATAGATAGATAGATAGATAGATAGATGGATAAATTTATATTTAGATTAGATTAGATTAGATTAGATAGGATTAGGATTAGGATTAGGATTAGGATTGGGATTGGGATTGGGATTGGGATTGAGATTGGGATTGGGATGGGATTGGAATTAGGATTAGGATTAGGATTAGGATTAGGATTAGGATTAGGATTAGGATTTGGATAAGGATTTGGATTAGGATTAGGGATAGGATTAGGATTAGGATTAGGATTAGGATTAGGATTGGGATTAGGATTAGGATTAGGGATAGGATTAGGATTAGGATTAGGATTAGGATTAGGATTAGGATTAGGATAGGATAGGTTAGGATAGGATAGGATAGGATAGGATAGGATAGGATAGATATATAGGATAGATAGATAGGATAGAT
>WBZZ01002951.1:45000-107500 GCA_019918135.1 Paulinella micropora
TTGCACGGTGTTACCGGTTATACATATAAGGCGGTGTCGCGACCTGGTATACTAGCGGCTACGCTTGAATGATGCAGTATATATTACTTGACTTGATTTTTTTCAAGTTTGAACCTGTATATACACTGGAAATAAGGATGATTGTGTCTAACTTTATTTTTACTACTGACCATTTATAGTAATAGCATCCAGAACAAGGATTGGTATTTTTCTAAATTCAAATGTATAAAAAACTAATGCCAAGCCTTGTCTTTATCTGAAGGTCCGACCCAGCAAATCCTGAGTTTTCATCTTCCCACTCACTCCTACGAGTGGCAAGGTTCTATTAAAAGAGTGATTGCGTAAAAGGTTAATCATTTGACGCTCGATATTATGAGGGTTTTGCTTAAGCAGTGTATATATTAATAATAAGTGGTCACTGTAGGGTTTTTTGGTTTTTTTTTCAACTCTTTTTTTTTTTTTAATTTTTTTTTTACGCAAACACTGTTTTAATAAAATATATACTTGCCACTAGTAGTTACTAAATACTATAAATAAGTGGGAAGTTGAAGAGATAAAATGGAACTTGAGTGGTATTGGAACTAATAATCTTAATCACTAATAGTTCAGGACCGGCGAATCAGAGTAACGGTCACGGTGTCGTCAGAACGTTTATTATACTTATGATCAGGCCAGTCCGAAGACGCGCTCTGTTGGCGCTTTTCTTATCTTAAGCAGTTGAACAGAATAGAAGGTATTTGAAGCCGGTTTAACGTCGCCCAGGCGTCCCCGGTTGACTATCTAACCAGCTCCACACGTCCCGGCTTTAATAGGTTTATCAAACAATGATAGTACAGACAAAAGCCCGCCAAACAAACGAAACAGTTCAAGCAGGTCGCTAAGTCATAAAATTCAGGTGTCCACACAGGTCATATTGGCATTAGTGCCACCAATGCCATCCACACCAGTAAATAACCCCTTTTTCCATACTATGAACTAACTATCATAGTAATATTAACTAACGTATAAAACCGGTTGTATTAATCCCATCACCTAATCCACTTCCTAAGCTCTCCCTTGATGGCATTAATACCAAAGTTCAGGGTTGAGCAATCCTCCCCACTATCTTGGAGTATTTCGGTTCCCGCTGCCGCTTAGTATTGGCATCACCGTAGTTGTCTGGGGAACTAATCTTTTCCAACACCGCCTTCCCAGCCAACTTATGATATCATCGCATTGATGTAGGCATAGCGCATATCCGAACTCTATGTGGTCCAACTTCTGTCGATAGATGTTGGTTGTAGCCAGATCGATGGCACCCTTGTTGTCTTCGTACACCACAGGCGGTTTCCCCCACCCTTGCTTGGCCAAATCTTTGGCCACTTTACCCCCTGCGATCCAGTTTAAAGTTCGCAATCTTTTCCTGTCCATATGCAGGCACGCGTCCATCGCGTAGATCTCCGCCTCGCAGGTTGACTCCTCCCGAGGCGCCTCCATGCGAACAGGTCCCTCCGGCACTTTCTCCTGAGGTGGCGGTAGCGTCCCCACCGCCTCCGCTTGCAGGTCTGGCTGCTTCGCCAGCAGTTTCTCCCTCCTTTCCTTGCTACGCGGTCCACGCGGCTTCGGTAGTTCCACTGTAATGGTACGTTGCATACACACAGGGTTCACCGAACCCCCAAGCAAGAAATGGATCACTGCCAGTCGGGCGCGTCGATCGCCCCAATCACCCTTCCAATTCGCATCGGGATAGGAGGTCAGTCGCGTGCTCTCCTTTTGGTAGAATCTGAACTCCCCGTTTGGCAGTATCCTGAAGGTAACGCATCACCTGTTCCGCCTCTTGAAAGGGGAACTCCTTCGGTTTGAGGTATATCGGGCCATTTCTGCCACCGGCCCAAGCGTGTCATGACGAGTCACTCGTACCCAGATCAGTATCCCGCAGATATGGTAAGGCAAAAACTCCTCCAATACACTTGGGACTCCCTCTCGACACCCAGGCATCAACCACGGCGAATCCACCGACGCCAAGTCCTTGGTCTTTAAACGCTCACTGGCTTCCCTGATGAATGTTTCCTGGAACACTTTATGGTTCGCCCTAACTCCGGGTGCCTGCCATCTTCAATGTCGATACCGACCACGCCAGTTGGCAGCTCGTTCTTAAACACCTTGAAGCGACTCTCGCCGGCCGTCCGAAACTCCTCTTTTGCTTCTTCGCTACTGAAGCCCATGATGTCGTCCACGTGTACAAACCCGACGTCAGGCTTCTGTTGCCCCGAACGCCAGCGGAAGAAGAAACACGGAAACGCTTTGTGCTGCTCATACCCTTGCGATACCATGAACGGTACCAGCACTTGCATCCACCAATTTCTCCCGGCGTCCGGTCTGCCATAGAGCGCCCGTACCATTTCCCATACATAACCTTCTTCTTCGAAGCCAAATGGGTGTACCAGGTAGGTGGGTCTCATCCCTTCTTCTTCCACCTCTGCTTCTATGTAGGCAGTCCCTACATCGAACTTGCCCAGCACTAGGTCGTAGAACGTCACTAACAGGAAGAATCCGAGTATGGTCATAGTGCAGGGGGCTGGGAACGTGCGCTGCCCGTAGTGTTCCCCTTGAACCATAGAGTATCCCTTGGCCACCAGCCTACTCTTGTACTTCAGCACTTTGCCCCCCGATTCCTTGGTCGCGTCTTCGTATCTCCCCCGGCACAAGTCCCGCGCCGGGACTGACTCTCTTTTGCGCCTCCAGAAGCAAGCTTGAGCCCACAGGGTAGCGATTTCCTGAGCCCGTGCGTCCTCGAACTTTCCGGAAGCGGTAGCCTCCTTCTTGGCAACCGGTCGCGTAAACGTAGCCGCCAGCGCCCTTTCACGTACTGCCCACTTAATAATCTCCGAGTCGAGCATCCTCTCAACTTCATTCTCCGTTTCTTCGCCTTCAAAACGTACGAAATGAGCCGGCTGCAGCTTCTTGCCCTTGCGGATGGGGTCACACTCCCCTTCCACCTCCACTTTCCGGGTTTTGCTCTTCCACTCCGGGCCATAGGTCTTCTTGGCCCAATTCCAGCCCCACTCCTTTGCCGGCCATTCTACACTCATGCACTCCTTTGCAGGCACTTCTACACTCATGCCGCGCGTCACCTCTCGCTGTTCGTCCGTTGACTCGTCCGTCTCCGGCTGTCGCAGCGTTCCGTCTTCTTCCTTTTCTTCCTTGACTACGACTACGCGCTCGTTGTCATCCACCCCTTCCGGCTTAACGAAGAGTTCCTCCGAGTCATCACCGATCTGCGTGCCGGAAGACTCATCCACCTTCAGTCCGGCGGCCTTCCATACTTGTAACAGGATGGGCCATGCTGGTTGATCTTCGTCGAAGTTGATTACATCCCGCCAGCGCTTGATCTCCCCCTGGACTAGCACTACGTGCGCCGAGGTCTCCGGGTCCAGGCCCATCCACGCTGCTGGCAAAGAGCGATCTTCCTCCTTACGCAGTCCATGGTACTTCTTGTCCAGTACCACATGACAGAGACACCCGAAGGTATGCAAAAGCGATAGCCACTCCACTTCTTTTTCGTAGGGAAACATGGTGAACAGCCTCGGCTCCTTGCCTCCCGGTGGTGGCGTTAGGTTGTGTAGCAAACCCACATGCAAGAGCGCGTATCCCAAATACACGTACGGTAGTTGGGCTCGCTTCATTAGTTTCCTTGCGCCGGCCCAGATGTGCTTCTGCGAGACCTCCACCAATGCCTGCTTGTTAGGATCGTTCCTCACCGCATACCTCGGTCGAACTCCCACACTCTCCACCATGTCATTAAACACTTGCAATCGTTGGTACGCGCCGTCTCCGCGTATTTGCTTCACGCGGTAACCCGTTTGGGTGCGGCTCATCCGGAACACCTTGCTCGCCACCAGCGACTGTCGTTGCATCTCCGTGTTCAGGAGCAACTCCAAGCTGGTGTACCCTACTGTATCCTCCACCAAGCAACGCTCCCCATTGAGCAACGGTCTTGCTAGTAGGGCTGAGGTATCCACCGACCAGCCCTCGCCCTTCTCCTTCATCCGGGTTCCATGCGCGTTTGATCGATGAGGCGGCTTCTGTTCTCCGCCCGCCGGGCACTCCGGGCACTCCTTACTTACGTCTTTGTTGACGTCGACTAGTTTCACATCATGCGCCTTTGCAATGGCCTGCAACTTTGCGGCAGCGGGGTCATGGAATATCCGATGTAGTAACCCCATGTCCCACTCCTTCTTCCGAACCTTATTGGTGGTCCAGAAGGCCGCTTGCTGCTCTTCCGTTGAACCCGATTGAAAACGGATCACTGAGTCCTCCAGGTCGAAGTATAGGAGGGCGTCTTCTTCTTCTTCCTCCTTTACATCCGGGACCACCGCCCTAGTTACGTAGGGTGAATCTTTTCGCAGTACTAGAGTATACCCGTCTAGCATCATCTGGTCCGGACACTAGCAGCTCGGTCAGATGCTCTCCTACCCAGACTTCCTTCAGAGATAGACTCCCGTCCCGCCCATCTCCCCGTAGAGTGGGTAGTTTGTAGTCCCCTTGCGCCTCCATCCTGGTGGTTCCTCCCACGGCGCTAAACTCCTTTACCTCTCGCTTGACACCGCTCATGAACTCCTTGTAGCTAGGTGGCGCCATATCCGACACTGCCCCAGAGTCCAACATCGGGTCCGGGACCTTGCGCGGTCTTGTCGCCTTCCGTCTGTCCTTTCCCATTAGCGCGCGGTTTAGCATCATCCTGATCACCTCCATTTCCTCTTCCTCAGCCTGCTCGGGTTCCCCCTGGACCCCACTTGCGTAGACTACCACGTGCTCGGGCATGTCGCCTCCCCCGAGCGTCCGTAACCAATACGGCTTGGGACGCTTCTCCCAACCTCCGGCTATTCTCCAGGGTTTTGGGTTCCAGTGTGCGGGGAACCTTGGCTTATTCACAGTAGGGAAAAGGCCACCCGGTAGACCATCGGTACAGCAAACCCACGTACTCTTGCCATCGTTCCTCGAAGTCCTGTAGGTCGCGCCGATCGTCCCCCCTCTGGGGCGGCCACGCCATCTGATTCAGATTCACCTCATTTTGCTGTTCCATGATCACCTCTAGGCGCCGTATTCTTTCCTTCTCGCTTACCGAGTCACGCCCGGGCTCCGTTTCCTCACGATGTCTCCCGGGGCTTGCCGCTGCCCTCGGGGTGGGCAGACCTGGCACCGCTTCAGGGGTGCGTACCTCTTCTTGGCGCTCCACTCGCCTCCACAGCCGTTTCTCGGCCACTTTGGTGATCAGTTGCTGCACCTCTTCCATCTGATCCATGCCCACGGCTCGGACGTCCTCGTTGTGTAGCTCAGCCATAATCCTCGCCAACTTTCGTAGGTGCCACAACACATGGGTGCGCGACTTCTCCTCGCTCGCATCGTCCGGGTTCTTTGGTTTAATGGGCGTCAACCGCCCCTTGGTGTGGGCCAGTGCCCTTGCCATCTCCGCTTTAAACATCTCAGCTTTAAGGGTGTTGTACGGCGCCGCCGCTCGAACTTGCATCACTAGGGACACAGTGTCATCCCCTTTCCTCGGATCCTTGGAGTCCTCCGGCTCTTCTTCCACCTCCGTGCAATCCTCCGCGAAGCCCTCATAGAGCTCCGCCATGTGTTCCCTCTACGGAGTACTTCCATTCTCCAGATACACCAATGGGTCCATCACCTCCTCAGGAGTAGCCAGCATTTCGGACTTGGGGTTGCTGGTCCTGGTCGATCCACTTGGCTCTCCGTCGGTGCTGTTGCGGTTGCGGTAGTCTTGATCTCCGCCTTTGGAGTTAGCAGAGGCATTGTTTCGTCCGTCACGGGTGACGGTGCCGTTCTGCCTTTCGCGACGATTGGGGTCACGGCCCCTTGATCTCGTACCAACCCTACACGCTTCAAGTCCGAGTCGTACCTTCCCGCATGCACCGGGTCTTTCATCGCCCTGTACTGCGTCACCGCCGCTTTCACGGTGCGATACGGTACTCGTTCTCGATATACCTTCCGATTCCGGGGTACTCCCGGTTCTTTCGACTTCACTTTATCCCTGTTGATGCCCCAGTTGTAGAGCACCCCTGTGCCCTCTTCTCGCATGATAGTGAATATTATGGGCACTAACGACCTGTCCCAATTCACCCCGCGTCTCTGAGCTTCCTGCCGGGTAAGATGCTCCACCATCTTGTCGGGCTTGGCCCGCCCAACCAGATGTCCCAGACCCCGCTCTTCCATCTCCACCACCAAGCGATACGCCGGCATCAACGCCCATTCGCGCGCCTGAGCTCGTATGCTCTCATCCACGTAGTAGCGCTCCCTCTTGTCTTGGTGGTTGGTGCAGAACATCATATCACCGGTTAGTAGTCCAGCGGCGTCTGCTCTCACTTGTTGGTACTCCGACTCCACTGCCTCCTTCCGGGTTCTCATGCACCGGTCCCGTCCAAACGTAGAACCGTAGCACCTTCCTTCCAGGCGCGCTTCTACCACTCCCACCGGCTCGTCATCTGCATGCCGCAGGTGTTCAGGAGGTACATCGTAGGTCTCGGGACCATACTTCAAAGGTTCGGGTAGAGAATAAATGGAATCGGGTGTTTGCAGAGTAGTCATTGTCTTGCTCTCCCCGGTGCCGGACTTACCTCCGGTCCCCTTCACCATCATCGCCCTAGGTAGGCCGGTTCCATCCCGGAGTCTTCTAAACTGCTTCCAGTTGAGTTGCCACTCCATGTACTGGTCCACTAGACCCGGTCCCGTTGTAGCGGTACCAGGACCGGGGTATCCACTCCGTCGGCCCCATTGGCGTGCCGAAGGTCACCAGCCTTCCCCGTCCGTCGCCGTAGTGCCGAAACTCATGCGTTACTTCGCCACCGTCCCGGTATTGTCGCACCGCAATGGGAGCTTCCTCTTCCTCCTCCGAGCTTGAGTCATCTGACTCCTCGCTGTCCTGAGAGATAGAGTCTTGCCACGGCTCCCAATCTAACTTTCTTCTTCGAGTTCGCGGCTCCTTTACCCCCTTACGTTCGCTTGGAGTCTGGCCCGGCAGAGACCCTGGGATTGCCTTCGCCTCTCCGTCAGCCATACCATCGCTTGTCCTTACCGGTACGTAGTCGTAACCGGCGTGCATCAGAGCCTCGACTTCTTCTTGGCCATGTCAGCCTTCGCCTTTGCTCCTGGCTGCTCTCCACCCCCATCTGGTCCATGCGTACACTTGGTCAAGGGATGATCACCTCCACATCTGAGGCAGGGCTTTTTGCAGTTTGAGGTATAATGCCCCTTGCCTTTGCAATTGAAGCATTTCTTCTCCTTCTTACTCTTCTCTTTCTTAATATTCTTTTGGTTGCGTTTGCTGCCCCCTTGATCCTCTTCTCCTCTCGTGCTCGTTCCACTTTTCCTCTCATTTCCTGGATGAGCGAACTTACACTTACTCCCGTACTTACAATCTCCTTCCTTAATGAACAGGAAGCAGATCCCTTTCAGCTTATCGTTGAGGTGCAGGTATTGACACTCTCCTCCCTTTTTACACCTCCCCTTCTTGAAGTATAGGCATGGGGTGGAAATGGGTTTCTTCCTTTCTACCTTTGCAGCATTAGCATTTGCCTTCTTGCTAGCCTTCCTTTCTCTTTCCTTTTGCAGATCAATGTCTTTGGCCTTTCGCTTCAACTCTTGCCACCATTGGTGCACATCCCATGCTTGCTTTTCTTTTTCAAAGTCAGCTGCCAGTAGCCACTACTTCCAGTCGGTTTGCACTTCCTTGTCCCTCATTTCCGGACCCATTATCGCATCTCGAATAATTTGCTCAAAGCTCAAGTCAGAGGGATGATGCCCCTTCTTGGACAACTGCTCCCTCACTGACTCGAACTCAGCAATCTGCCCTTCGTACTGGGTAGAGGAGTTAAACTCCCATCGAGCCATCTTTCTCTGCTTCTCAAGCAGATCATTGGGATTGCCCTTCCCATACCGGTCTTTGAGCCTCTTCTCTCTTACTGCCACTAACAAGCTTTCGTCATAGCTCACCACAAGTCGTCGCTCCTTTCGCTTCTCCTTGCTTTTCTTGGCTTCTGACTTCTTGTCTGTCGTTGCAGCTGTAGAGAGTCCTGCGGTTGGTCCTTTGCCTCATCACTGCCACTCATTCCTGTTTTGCCAGATTCCTCTGAGACTGACGATGCCCGAGAGGAAGTTGTGTTTGCTCTTGCTTTCCTTTCCTCCTCATACTTCCTTGAGGCAGACTCACGTCTTGTAGCTGTGATTGAGCTGTCTTCCTCTCTTCTTGTTCTTCCTCTTCTTCAGAGTCCCTTGTGTCGATACTACCACTCGACTCCTCCTCTGCATCGTGCAAAACTGGCATACCAGTCTCCTCTTCTTCATGACTGACACTTCCTTGCAGTCCCAAAGCACTGTCCAGCACTCCATTTACATAGCTGCTGCTAACTGATGCTACTGCTGCTACTGCTGGTTTCTTCTTTGCATGCTTCTCCCACCGACTCATGTAGTCAGGTACGTTTTTGCCTGCCATGTGCAGCCTGCGAAGGTTGGCACGATGCACCTCCAACTTGTGCCCCTGGAGGTTCTCAAAACCACCTTTAAGGTCATTTCTAACTGCCTGTAGCATGAGGGCACGTTGAAAGTCTTCCCAGTCTTCCCTACCGCTATAGTAAGGTATGTTGTTAGACTCATTTCCGTTTTTCGTTTTTTCAGTCATCTGAAGTTTCTTTTCTATTTCAGAAAGGTTGTTGTTTCCTGACTGTCTTGTGTTCCTGACTGGCCGACACTCCCTCTGCAAATCCCCTTCTAAGGGTACGTTGCTAGAGTCCTCCTTGCAGCAATCAGCTGTAGAGCAGGTAGCTATCCTGCAACCACGAACACTCCTGCGCGCCACAAGCAACCCTGAACTAGTTTCTGGGCTTGCCTGTTAATGGGGTTTTGTGGTCCAAACCCCTAAACCGTTCCTGTAGATGTCCTTCTGACCCGAAGGCTCACTCTTTGCTCCTGTTGGTAGCCCAGCCTCTGCAGAGCTCTACCCCCTGTCCAACCACAACGTTTAACGCAGTGGTACTGAAGCATTGTTGGAAGGACTTCCCTTCTGCTGTGTCACTCTCGGGTGTAACACAGACCGTGGATGTCTTTCCTCTCGATCACTCCAGGTGATTTTGTTGTGCTTCAACACGTACAAGGCTCCTAACCCTCAAGCAGTTGAACAGAATAGAAGGTATTTAAAGCAGGTTTAACGTCGCCCAGGCGTCCCCGGTTGACTATCTAACCAGCTCCACAGGTCCTTTAATAGGTTTATCAAGCAATACAGACAAAAGCCCACCAAACAAACGAAACAGTTCAAGCAGGTCGCGTCGCTAAGTCATAAAATTCAGGTGTCCACACAGGTCATATTGGCATTGGTGCCACCAATGCCACCCACCATCAGTAAATAAGTGATTCCTTTTTCCATACTATGAACTAACGATAATATTAACTTAAACGTATAAAACAGGTTGTATTAATCCCATCACCTAATCCACTTCCTAAGCTTATTAAAGCTTAAATACTCCGTGGCAAACTGCTGCCACCGATAGAGTGTCACGTTGTAGCTATCATAGATTATTAAACCTTCGTCTTGAGCACAGCTCAAGATGATGCACTGCAGACCCGGTAACACACTGTGATAACACCTCAGAAGTTGCACTATAATCATCACCTAGCCTTTGCCTTTCCCACTATCCCGGGCCAGCCATTGTATTAAGTCACGTTAACACACTGTATTGTTTAAGTTCCCAGACCCAGTGTTACCAATTGGTAATTTTTGCTAAAATTTCACGCAAACCAGGCTCAGACTGTTTCAAATTGGTAACAAAAATGTTATCAATTTGTAAATTACCAATTGGAAACTACGGGAACTTGAACAATATGCCAAGTTTGCAAAAGGGTGACTCCCGAGCACTGTCAGTGGACGCTCACTCGTGGGTAGTAACTTGTGACCCCTGTTAATAAATAACTATTTCTGAAAATTATATTAATATTAATAATCATATCATGTGTACTGAGTTAGCATGTTAATAAACTGTTAGATCTATTAATATAATTAATCGGTTAGTCAGTATGATCCGACATATGTAATGTGTGTTGTTAGAGCCATTACTTATGTCCGGCCTAGTATGTATTCGGGCCGTTCCCTTGGCGCCCTTTTCTCAATAAAGTTTCTACTGTAGATCATAGCTAGTATACTGCAGATTATTAAGTTAGTCTCACAAAATGAAATTGGATTGCACAAGGCAATAAAGGTCCTGATTAGTAATGAAAAGAAAAAAAAATGATAAACGATAATATCAAGTCCGCGATTGAAATGAAAGTGAGGCCAGAGAGAGCCAAAGGGTCCAAACGAGGTCCAAAAGAAGAATGCATGGAGAGAACGAACTTGGTTGAACAACGAAAACAAAGTCCAGTGGGTCAAAGTGCCAAAGGCAGGGTCGCGTTGATGGTCGGCGTCGGTGGGCACATGACAGGAACCCAGTCAGCGCAGGAGGGCGAAACCAGACGAAACCAAACTTAGCAAGAAACAAATTGAAAAAAAAATCAGTGCTTCGGGCAGACACGGTTGCTAATATCAGAGCTGAAAGAGCGGAAATAAGCACTAAGCAAAGCTCTGCTTTTGTCTATTATTCACGGACGGACTTGCTGAAAATTAGTCTAAGGTCACAAGTAGACACTTGAAGGAAAGTTGAAAGAATACTGTTAAGGTAATGAAGAATGAGACTCAAAGAGGTGAAACAAGGAAACTTAATTGCTTCACTGCATCGTCTATTATACAATAGTAACTACTTGAAAATCAAAACCGTCAGTGGCCGTCACCAGACCGTAGAACAATATCACAGGTGACACTGATCTGACTGCGTTGCTTTCTGCACGGTCACGGTACCACCGGCGGTGACAGTCTTCAAAAGGGAAACTGCTGCTGGCAGTGGATGAGCTTACTACTACGTAGGCTACTTGAGAAATTATCTAGTCAACTTGTGTGACTAGGACTGTACATGGAAGCGGTGAGGCTCAGCCGCTCGGAGGCTTGGGTTTAAGCTTCTGGGAAATACAGAACTTCAAATTTTGTGCATCGCAGATTTGTTTTCAACCAAGCGGCGTGTTGCGGTGAGACTCGATTATTCAAACTGTAACACCACCAGAGCGCCACCTATGATCCAGAAAATCAGTACAAGGTCTACCGGCCGCGCCGCACTGCCAGTATATGGTAAGCTTATTTCATGTACCTGGACTTTGACTAAGAACCGCATGTGCAAGCGTGCAACGAACGTCAGCAGCTGCGCCAGACGCGGCAAAAGCTTGGACAAGGGCGCCACCGGCACCACATGAGGAGAGCGGAAGGACTTCCAGAACCAGCACCAGAGCATAAGCAACAGCCGGCATGCGCACCCGACAGATGAGCCCAGCCGCTTCGATCAGAGAATGCAACACAGTAGCAGCGCAGGCACCTTCCAGTCCTTATCTATTATTTGCGCGGCTGGCGGCACAAATAAGAGGTTTTCTGGCCAGTGATAGCTCTTTCCTTGTCTCAAACGAATTTGTGTGTGCCTAGCAAGGCTAGCAACTGAGACACGGCAGCATCTGCTTTGAAAATAGCCGCAGCTACACCGCCTTGCCTGGCACGCTGCACAACACGGACAGAGAGAATAGACAGATAGACAGGAAGAAAGACAGAAAGATTAAAATGAAGCAGGGCCAGCAAAACCCACCAACAAAAGTACTTGCATATCTTCCAATCAGAAGACAGATGAGCAGAGAGCGAAGGAGAATTACAAAGCGGTCAGACAGATACCAGATCCAATCAGCGAACGAGAAGAAAGAGACGAAGTGTAAGCAGAGGAAGTGAGAAGATATATTATATACATGTACAAATAATATTATATATGTACACATATATAGAGAGAGAGAGAAATATATATATATATGTATATATATATATACATAGAGAGAGAGAGAGAAAGAGGAGAGAGGAAAGAGGAGAAAGGAGAGAGGAGAGAGGTAAAACGGGAGATAGCGCGTTTATGTATGCTCATTTTGCAACCTGGGTGATTTTCCTTTCCTTGAACTGTACGCCACAGAAGGCTTCGTACTGCGCCAGTGTGCGCTGGGTACCCAGCCCGTACGCGCCCAGCTGCTGCAGGCCCAGCTGCCCGCCGCCTGTCCCATCTCTCTCTTCGCCGTCTTCCACTTCTGCCCACTGTGAGTCTTCCGACAAGTTCCTTGCGCCTGCAGCGCCACTTGAAGCCGCGGAGGGCTTGTACGAGCTGGGCGTGGTGCAGGTGGCGGAGACAGAATTAGCATTCAGAGTGGAGGTAGGTGACTCGCAAGAACCGGACGAAGATTCAGCAGGAGCAGCTGCAGGAGTGCCAACAGAGACTGCTTCCCTACGGCTGACCTGCTGCGCTTGCTGCTGTTCCTGTTCTGACCCGACCAGGTCTGTCTGCTGTTTCTGTTCGGAGGCTGCCAGCAGCTCTTGTTGGAGGAGCAGGCGGACGCGGCGAGCGGAGGCCTCTTCCAGCCCATGCTCCTGGGGCGGCAACGGCTTGTCGCGGAAGGAAGGGCGGTGTGCCCGTGACCAGAGGTGGTACACCACGTTGTGAGTGGGCACGAAGAAATCCCTGCACGGCACATCAGCCAGCCTGTGCTCATCTCTGTGCATGGTTGACATGGGTTGAACAGTGACATGGCAGCGGGTGTGTACCAGCCATGGGTGTAGAGGCGCGCCGCCATAGCGCTCTCTTCACCGAAGAAGAGGTCCTTCAAGTTCGGGTCATAGGGCACCTAATGGACAAGGGAGAGGGTTGATTGCTGTCAGCGGCTGCGCAAAGACCTCGGCCATAACCCACGCCTCCGAGAAATGGAACCCTGCCGCCCAGAACAGACCTAACCAGCCAGTTAAGCCAGACCAATCACGTGACGATCTGCCTCAGCCATCGCCAGGAATATGCCTGGTCTGAACTGGTCAGTAAAATGATGACCTTGTATCGGCTCTGCGGGGCAAGCTGCTAGAGTCTTGCCGGTAATGCGCAGCATGCCGTCGAGGGCATCGAAGGCCTGAGCGGCCAGAGCACAGAGCAGGGTCAACACTACACGAGACATGAACTAGAACAGGCGTCGGTTGGCTTGCGTAGCGTTTTAAGCGCTCTAGTGCGTTTCTGTTGGTTCTTGTGCTATGCTTCTTCTGCTTAGGGCGGAGACTGTTGCTTACCTTGGCGCAGAGCAGGTTGGGTTCTCGCGCAGTGGGCGCGGGCTGTCCCAGCTCGTAGCCCAGCGGGTAGGTTGTCAGCACAGGCCGCTGCGAGCGCCGCCGACACTGCGCCCACATGTGCCGCAGGTCGCGGTCCCAGCCCCGACTGAAGCGCATGTGGCTGTCGATCTGCAGCAGAAAGCGCTCGCCTCGCCACAGAGTCTGCGCCAGCGCGCGCGCGAAGCAAGGACCTTTGGCCTGCTGCCAGTCTAGGCGGAGCGTGGTGATCTGGCCGAGGTGCGCGCCCTGGTAGCGGAACCAGCCCTGCGCCTCCTCCTCGGCCGCGTCATGCTGCAGCACCAAGCCCACCCACACCTGGCCCGGCCGCTCCGCCTGCGTGAACAGCGACTCCAGCGTGCGGCCGACTTCGCTGTCGCGGTAGGAAATGATGGACACGAAGATCGTCTCGCTGTTCATGCCCACCTGGGCAGAGAGCCTTGGCAAAACAGGGACAGATAAGATGTGTGTGCTCTTTACGGTTTGTGTGTGCGTGCTGTATGACGGGTTGCAAGTTGGCGTTCAGTTATGTTTACAAAGGTAAGAGTCCACCACCTAGTTCTCAGCCGCTGCTCTCTTCTTGGCTGCCTCTCACGTGCCTTTACTCCTATCTCCTATCCTACTTTCCTCCACGCTCCCTCTTTGCCCGTAGGGCTTGTGCCCATAACTAGCTTTGTCCCCACTTTTCTTCTCCCTCACACCAAGAGTTTCTATGTAAAGGACCTGGGCTGTTTTTCCCAGCGCTTTTGCCTTGTAGCATAAGAATATTATCATTGTATGGTACGTAATTTATACATACTTATGTGTATATATCTAAATATATGTATTTACTTATAGATCCAATTTGTGTACCTAGATTTTTATTTTTTGCTTTCTCACTCATATTAATGCTTGAACCCAGTATATTTGTAAATGCACATCTTACTACTCCTTCATACTCTGATCGCCTTTATCTTAGATTTCATACTTAGTTTTATCCTTTCCTTCCTCTCTCGTTCATGTTCCTTTGCCTCTTCTTTCGTAGTCCTTTTCATCAATATCGGAAGAAGAAGAAGAAGAAGAAGAAGAAGAAGAAGAAGAAGAAGAAGAAGAAGAAAGAAGAAAGAAGAAAGAAGAAGAAGAAGAAGAAGAAGAAGAAGAAGAAGAAGAAGAAGGAGAAGAAGAAGAAGTAGTAGTAGTAGTAGTAGTAGTAGTAGTAGTAGCAGCAGCAGAAGAAGAAGTAGTAGAAGTAGTAGCAGCAAGAGTAGTAGTAGTAGCAGCAGCAGCAGTAGTAGTAGTAGTAGCAGTAGTAGTAGTAGTAGTAGTAGTAGTAGTAGTAGTAGTAGTAGTAGTAGTAGTTAGTAGTAGTTAGTAGTCCTTGCAAAACGGCGACTTTGGGATACGTCTGTGTTACACTCGCTAAACTACTTTCATTTTTTCTATAAGTGATGATAGTTGCATACACCTTTCTTGTTCGTTTGTTTGTTTGTGTGCTATGGCTACTCATGCTTCCTGCTAAAGGTATGCGTATAGAGCTGTTTTTCTCTCTTGTATTCTCTGTCTATCTTGTCTAATGACGTTCTTTTTGTTGCTCATTCAAGGGTTCCATCCTCTCCTGTCATGATTTTTGTAATTTCTCCTATGCATGCTGACTTACAGTTTTCTCATGTCGGTAATTTCCTTCACAGGCTTCTTACCTGGTACATGTATGATTTGCATGATATATTTCTATTTACAAATATTCATCATTCATTTCTCTCTCTCTACATACTTTCATGCTGGTACATTTTTCCATTTCCAAGGTTTTTTTTTTTTTTTTTTTTTTTGAGAAGTAAGCAAGGTTTGATGGGAAGAGACGAAAGAAAAATGAAGAAGAGCTTAATTGAAAAGAAATCTGGTTCCAAGGAACGACAGTAAAGCTCATAAGGAAATCTGGAACTAAGGTTCAACAGAAAGCTCCTGGAAAGAGTAAAATGGAAGAGAAAAGAAAGAGATAAGGATAGAAAGAAAGAAGAAAGGAACAAAGAGAAAAAAAAAAAAAAACAAGGAAAAGAATAGAGAAGGAAGAAAAAAAACCAACAAAGAAAGTTTTTTTTTTAAAATTTTATTATTATTATTATTATTATTATTATGGAGGCACATGTCCAGGATCTGGATCTGATGCTATAGTCTGAGGAAGCCTATTATTATTATTATTATTATTATTATTATTATTATTATTATTATTATTATTATTGGACACCGTGATAGCCCAGTGGTCAAGTTCTACCATCTGGGCCCTGTCGCCAGTTCGATTCCCGTCGGTGCCACCAGTATTTTCATTGAACATACCGGTCCGTCTGGACCAGTATTTTCATTGAACATACCGGTCCGTCTGGAAGTGTTGGAACTGCCCTTGCGGGGGTGTCATTACAGCCTATCGTCAATTCTTCGTACTCCCCTAACGGGTGAGACGATGGAGGCGCATGTGCAGAAAGCATCAGCCATTGACAGAGAAGCACTATTATTATTATTATTATTATTTATTATTATTATTATTATTATTATTTAGCCCAGTGGTCAAGTTCTACCATCTGGGCCCTGTCGCCAGTTCGATTCCCGTCGGTGCCACCAGTATTTTCATTGAACATACCGATCCGTCTGGACCAGCATTTTCATTGAACATACCGGCCCGTCTGGAAGTGTTGGAACTGCCCTTGCGGGGGTGTCATTAGAGCTTATCGTCAATTCTTCGTACTCCCCTCACGGGTGAGACGATGGAGGCGCATGTGCAGAAATGCATCAGCCATTGACAGAGAAGCACTATTATTATTATTATTATTATTATTTTGGGGGGCACCAATACATGGTTGGGTGTCACCGCCACACGGCGGGGTTGGGGCCGTTGGCAGCTTGTTATGAGGGGTACATAATCAGTGCTCCACTGATTCATGAGCCGGAAACTTTTACTGAGAGAAGCTCTCTCACCACGCTCACGGCTCTTGGCTCGGGGTGGCCTCTGGTATCACTCGGGGTGCGGGGGGTGAGGGTTATCTGAGGGAGGGGGTTGGGCTCAGTGGGTCACTGGACAGGTTGGTTAACTAAACTACTGTCGGTATGAGTGGGTATGAAGGCGACAGGCTCCACACATTTCCATAAGCCTTGAAATCACTCAACTGCCACAGTAGCGACTGCCTGGACGCGGGGCTCCTGACTCACCCTCTCTCCCAGAACCCCTCGTGCTCACTTTGCGGATGCCATGGGGATGCTCTGGCGGAGGGTCGGGACGTGTTGGGTGCATGTGACCGGGCCTGTCACTTAGTGTTCTCGGTAGATGACTCTTTTGTAGCTTCTATCGGACGCAGGGTGGCTTGCCACGACACCTCAATGATGCATAGTACGTCACGTCTCTGGCCTGGTTACGGGGGCGGGTAACTGAGGCGGGTTCCTGAAGGCTGGTTACGGAAGCTATGTTATTGTTGTTGGGTTCCTGGCTGCTATGTTATTGTTGTTGGGTTCCTGGCTGCTATGTTATTGTTGTTGGGTTCCTGGCTGCTATGCTATTGTTGTTGGGTTCCTGGCGGCGTACATGTTTATGCTTTTTTAAGGGTTGAGCTTTAAATAACCCCACTCGGGTCTTCTTTTATCGAGCTCACCACTCGGTGGATGGAGGGGCTTATACGATGTTTTTGATGCTAGGTTCCGTCTCCAGGGATTCGACTGGCATCGCTGCTTTGCCTCACCGCACTGCCTCACCCACACATCCACGCTGGCACACTGTTTCTCCTCTTGCTCTTGTACCTATGTCGCACACAGCTATGAGCTCACGCCGATGAGTGGTTGTGACGAGGTGCACCCAGCTGGATTGCGGGCGAGCCACGGCGGCCTCGCTCTCGCTCTCTCTCTCTCTCTCTCTCTCTCTCTCTCTCTCTCTTTTCTTTTTTTTTTTTTGTTGCTTTGCTTTGCTTTGCTTTGGGCGAGGCCTAGCTTTCACATGGGCGGGCTGAGCCTATGAGGGGCGCACGATAAGCGTTCCATTGATTTATGAGACGGGTCCCAATTACTGAGAGTAACTCATGTGAGTTGCTCATCATACTCATGGCTCTTGGCTCGGGGTGGCCTCTGGAATCACAAGGGGTGGGCACTGGGGGAGGGGGTTGTGTTCAGAGGGTCACCGCGAAGGATGGTCAACCAAACTACTGTCGGTCGGAGTTTGTACGAAGGCGAGAGGCCCTACACCTTACCACAAGCCTTGAAACGACTAAATGACCAAAGTAACGACGGACCGGAGCGGGGCTCCTGGCTCACCCTCTCTCTCAGCACTCTTTGTGCTCATCCTGCGGATGCCATGGGGTTGCTCTGGCGGAGGGTTATGGGGTGGTGGGTACACGTGCACGGGCCTGTCACTCTGTGCTCTCGGTAGATGACTCACTTGCAGCGTTTATCGGACGCAGGGTAGTTTGCCACGACACCTACCTCGATGATGCACAGCGGGTCCTGCCTCGTGCCTGGTTACGGATGCAGGTGAGTGTTTGTGTGTATTCCTATACATACGTACACGTATGCTTTTTAAGGGTTGAGCTTTAAATAACCCCACCTGGGTCCTCATTTATCGAGTTTACAACTCGATCAATGCGGCACCGGGGTCCCATACCACTTATGTCAGGTTCTTATGCGAAGAGCGCGGCCGCTAGTGCTGGCCCTATGGGTCAAGGCGGTAATCCTTCAGGTTTAGACGTTCCCCGTGGGAGTGCGCCTGCGGGTGGCGATGGCTACTCGGCCGGGGTGGGGTGGTCGAGTGCTCGCGTACCTGACGGGCAACCTGAATCACGTAGAGCCAGCAATCCTGCTGCATCTCGATCACCCTCCCCAACCTCGGAAGAGAAGTCACGTCCGGAAAGGTCTGGTCACGGCGTGTGGCAAGCAATACCGCCACCGAGGAGGTGGCGGAGGAAGGTACGAAATGAGCTGGATAAGAGATGTTGCATAGTATGGGGGCTATCGCATGTCTCTCAGACAGTGGTCATGGCGCGAGAGCTCCGAATTCTCGGTCTCGGGGAAGTCGAGGTGGAATTCGCGGGCAGAGGTAGTGGGCGACATTTGCGGATTAAATGTGCGTCTTGTGAGGAGGCGGAGAAGATGGTGCGGCTGCTGCGGGAGCGTAAGTTCTTCACGGGAAAGGTTCACGTTGCGACGGGTAGGACTTTCCGGGAAAGAGAGAAGCAGCGGGCTGCACGGGGGGGTGCCCAGTATGTAGAGATGCAGAGGGAGCTTCGCAAGCAGGGGTTTGGCTACTGGGTGCTCGACGTGGAAGTCGACGAGCCCCAGGGCGAAGCCTCAAGCGGTGAATCTCCCTTGGCGGAGTGGGGCGGGATGCGGGAGCTGGAGGAGCTGGGGCGGAGGGTGCAGGATGGGCCGTGGAGGGTGGCGGAGGGCTCCAGGCGGGCTCAACCGAAGCGCAGGCATCGGCACCAGCTTCGTTCTTCCCAATTTGTGAAAGGCTTCCCACTGAGGGTGGCCTCACATAATTGGCAAGGCAAAGTGGGTGCGGATAGCCCAGGCTTTGGGGAATGGCCGGAGCACTACAAGGAGCGAGGCTGGGTGATCGTCGGAGTCCAGGAGCACAACCTATCGTCACAGAAGGTGGAGAAGCTCCAAGTCGACGGCTTCGCAGTCCTCGGCAAAGCGGCTGCAACTGGTGCGGGCTCGCGTCTCTTGGGGGGAGTCTTGACGTTGGTGGCCAACTATCTGGCACCGTGCGCTACCATTGTACAGGCGCCTGTTCCACACCCACAGCAATTGTGGGTGAGGCTGTCGTCTGGGAGCGCGACGGCGTCGGATGTGTTCGTCGGCAACGGCTACTTCTCCCAAGAAAATCAACGAGAGGAATCTATTGCAGCCTATGAGGCGTGGCAGGCGGCCGTCTCCTACTTCGCCACCAAAGGTCATGTGGTTGCGGTTGGTGATGCTAATGCTAAGCTGGGGCCCGCCAGAATAGCGCGGGAGGAGGGAGTGGTGGGCCCCTTTGGCGAGATAGATGAGAGGGGTAGAGGGGTTAGGAGTGAGAATGGTGAGTTGCTGGCTGCGATGCTTGTTGCCACGGGGTTGCGCAATCTCAGTGGGTTTTCGCAACCACGGGGGGACAAATATTGGTGGTCTAGGCAGGAAAATGTAGGTGGACGAAGGCATCTGCTGGATTACATCTGCGTCTCTTCCGAGCTGGCGGAGGAGGCGAGCTTCGGCGTCGACGAGGTAGACCTTGATACCGACCACAAAGCTGTGTGGGCGGAACTGGTCTGGGGGGGACAGCCACCCCCCAAAAAGCAGGTAAAGAGGTACAAAGCATTCAAGGCAGAGCGCTTGATAGGCAGGGTAGTTGAGGGTAAGGAGAGTGAGCTGTCTAAGCTTAGGTTGAAGTACGACGAGACCTTTGCAGCTGGTATATCGGGGCTGTTGCCAGATGGCCTCCCAGATCTATCAGCAGTGGAGGACCCGGATGAGCTTCAGCAGGAGGTAGAAAGGGTCGCTAGCTTAGTGGTCCGAGCTTTCACGGGCGCAGCCGTGAAGGTCTTGGGAGTTCGGGTGATTAGGCCAGGGTTTACTAATGCATGGTTTGATGAGTCTTAGGGAAGCGATTGCGCGACGGAGAGAGGCATACGGCCTCTGGCGAAGGAATGAGGCCAACCGAGAGGCCTGGCAAAGATATAAAGAAGCGAGGAAGGCGGTCAGAAGGTTATGCAAGGAGAAGAAGGAGCAAGCGTGGAAGCGGGTCCAGAATGACACCGCTGCCAACTTCAGGAGCGCTACCATGGCCACGTACTGGAAGCTGTCAAAGCGTTTGGGCGGGGTTCGGCGGTCCAAAGCTTCTGCTCCTGTTCGGAAGCCCGATGGCACTCTGGCATGCACACTCCGGGAAAAACTACAAGAATGGGAAGAATACCGCCGACGTATGGTGGTCTCCAAAGAAAACCAGTTTTTGGAGGATGCATGTGTAGAGGAAGTCGGTTCCGATGAGGAAGCAGCGCGGATTGAGCCCGAGCGGAAGGCCCGCGAAACCTTCCAGTATAACGACAACCTGCGCGACCAATATGAGGCCATGGCGCAAGCCGAGGAGATCCGGACTGAGACGGGCCCGCTGGACTATGATTACACCGAGAAAGAAGTGGAGCTCTGCCAGGAAAATCTCCAGAATCACAAAGCGTGCTCACCGGATAAGATCAAGAACGAGATGCTCAAGTACGGAGGCACGCGGATTGTGAGCTTTCTGGTGCGCTTCTTCAACTGGTTGAAATCGTGCGAATACACCCCCAGCGACTGGGGCAAAGCGATTATCGTCAACATCCCAAAAGGAGGCGACCCAACCGATCCGGAAAATTGGAGAGACATCGCGATTCTGAGCTGTCTGGGTAAGATGTATCTGTCCCTTATGGCGGCGAGGCTTAAGGCTTTCATCGATCAGCCGGGCAGGCTGCGCCCAGAGCAGGGTGGGTTCCGGCCAAAACGTAGTACGGGGGACCAGATTTTTGTCCTTAAGGAGCGTCTGCGCCTTAGACAACAAGCTGGCCTCCGTTCTTTCGTTTTGTTCGTGGATCTGAGAAAGGCATTCCCTACGGTTTGGCGGGCCGGGTTGTTTCAGAGGCTAACCCAGATGGGGGTACAGGGCAAGTTCTATCGCATTCTGCGGCGTTTTTACCGAAGAACATCATCGCGAGTGCTAGTCGATGGCGAACTCACTGGTGAAGTGCTGGAAGAGATGGGAGTTCAGCAAGGGTCGCCGTTGTCACCGTCGCTGTTCAACGTCTTCATGGATGAGCTAACGGTCCGAATCGCGAAAGAGTTGGAGATCGAGGACCTCAACCGCATCGAAGACATACGGACCCTGCTTTACGCCGACGACGTTGCGGTAATTGCGCATAGTGTCACGGAGCTTCAACAGATTGTAAATGTCGTGGCGACATTCGTGGAGGACTATCGGCTTGAAATCAACCTGAAACCGGGCAAGACGGAAGTCATGCCGATATACGGGCACGCCAAGTCAAAAAAGTCGCCCCCATGCGTGAGGTTCCGGGGCAAGGTTCTCAACGTCACCGACCACTACAAATACCTGGGAGTTCTGCTCACGGACACCCTCTCCGATAAACCGCAAGCGAAGCGGGCGGCGGAAATCACTGTAGCGGGAACGGCTGCCTGCTACCCCCTCTGGATTGCCCATGAAGTTCCAGCGCGTCTTCGGCTGATGAATTGGCAGCAAATGGTTGGCGCAAAGTTGCTTTACGCATCGGCTTTTTGGGATCTGCCGGGCGCCAACAAGCTGAGTAAGCTGGAGGGCGCGTTGGTAGCGCCCCTGCGGGTCATCTTGGGTGTTGGTACGCGCACAAGCGGCTGCATCACCAGGGGTTTAGGCCGCACGCCGAGTTTTAGCATCCTTGCCAAGGCGGCCCGGCTTCGGTTCCTAGGGCGCATCGAGTTACTGGGCAACACAGCGCTAACACGCAGGCTTTACAACACGGGTCGGTGCAAATGGAAGGAAGATACGGAAAATTTGATCTTAGCAGATCACAGGCTGCGGGAGGGCTTGGATGCGCTCAAGCGGGTCGTGAACGAAGATGGCACGGTAGATGATAAGGACTGGCGGGCCGCTCTGGCGAACTGGAACGAGGTGGTAAAGCAATGGTCTGTCCGGCAGGAAGTAGCTGGCTGGGAGCGGCAGGCTAAGCCCTCTGATGGGCTTAGGGTGCTGCTTAGCCAGATGTCTTCCCGCTCTGCTTTCCCACGTTGGCGGGCGCTGGAGGAGGGAAGTCACAACCTTATCAGAAGGCGATTGTTGAGCTGCAACAATCGCCTTCGCCTCTACCGATCCAAATTTGGCTCATGCTCGCCGGACTGCTCAAGCTGTTTCGCCTTGTGTGGCACTGAGGTTAACGAGTCGTTACGTCACTTCCTGCTGCATTGCCCAACGTTTGCGAGCTCTCGTGAGGCACTGTTTAAGTTTATCGATGAGGCGCAAGCCCGGCAGCCCCTCATGCTGAATCGAGGAGGGCTTTATCACAGGGAACTGCGGGAGGCGGAGGAGGAGATGAGCTCTTCAAAGAGGAATGGCTGAAGGGGGAGGATGAAAAGATGGCGGCGATGCTCGGCGTTTTGTTTATCCCTGTCCCAGAAGAGGTGGAGGAGGAGTTAGGAAGGTTTGTTGCCACCATCTGGAAGGAGGGAGGAGTTGGAGGCGCAGATCAGGGAGGCAGAGGGGGCGGAGGAGGAGGAGGAGGTGATCGACCTCACGGTCGTTCAGGAGGTGGGTAGAAGGAGGGGAAGGCCTAGTCAGGTAGAATGTCTGGCTAGATCTGTTGTAGGTGGAGGTCAGCGCAGCGTCGCGGACTTCTTCTCGGCAGATAACTCCTCTCACTCCTTGCACCCACTTGCACATGCACAGCACGCTCATTTGCACATTGCACCGCCAGTCGAGTCTTTGGAGCGGAGCCGCGTCACCGAACGGCCCCGTGCTACCAATGGAGGCACATGTCCGACAGGATCAAAGGGCAATTGACTGATAAGTCTATTATTATTATTATTATTATTATTATTATTATTATTAGGGAGTACATAGGCCATCGGTCCTTTCCATGGGCTGATTGGTATAAAGCTCCTAGAGTAATGTTCTATGCCGTCACTTCCTTTATTCCACCGATTGGTGTGGAGACTTTCCTTATGGAATGGAGGACTGGATGCACATGGCCTTTTGGCTCAGCAATTGGCAGGAGATACACTATTATTATTATTATTATTATTATTATGGAGGCACATGTCCAGGATCTGGATCTGATGCTATAGTCTGAGGAAGCCTATTATTATTATTATTATTATTATTATTATTATTATTATTATTATTGGACACCGTGATAGCCCAGTGGTCAAGTTCTACCATCTGCGCCCTGTCGCCAGTTCGATTCCCGTCGGTGCCACCAGTATCTTCATTGAACGCACCGGTCCGTCTGGAAGTGTTGGAACTGCCCTTGCGGGGGTGTCATTAGAGCCTATCGTCAATTCTTCGTACTCCCCTCACGGGTGAGACGATGGAGGCGCATGTACAGATTTGCATCAGCCATTGACAGAGAAGCACTATTATTATTATTATTATTATTATTATTCATCTGGGCCCTGTCGCCAGTTCGATTCCCGTCGGTGCCACCAGTATTTTCATTGAACATACCGGTCCGTCTGGAAGTGTTGGAACTGCCCGTGCTGGGGTGTCATTAGAGCCTATCGTCAATTCTTCGTACTCCCCACGGGTGAGACGATGGAGGCGCATGTGCAGATTTGCATCAGCCATTGACAGAGAAGCACTATTATTATTATTATTATTATTATTATTATTATTATTATTATTATTATTATTATTATTATTATGGACACCGTGATAGCCCAGTGGTCAAGTTCTACCATCTGGGCCCTGTCGCCAGTTCGATTCCCGTCGGTGCCACCAGTATTTTCATTGAACATAGCGGTCCGTCTGGAAATGTTGGAACTGCCCTTGCGGGGGTGTCATTAGAGCCTATCGTCAATTCTTCGTACTCCCCTCACGGGTGAGACGATGGAGGCGCATGTGCAGATTTGCATCAGCCATTGACAGAGAAGCACTATTATTATTATTATTATTATTATTATTATTATTATTATTATTATTATTATTATTTGGACACCGTGATAGCCCAGTGGTCAAGTTCTACCATCTGGGCCCTGTCGCCAGTTCGATTCCCGTCGGTGCCACCAGTATTTTCATTGAACATACCGGCCCGTCTGGAAGTGTTGGAACTGCCCTTGCGGGGGTGTCATTAGAGCCTATCGTCAATTCTTCGTACTCCCCTCACGGGTGAGACGATGGAGGCGCATGTGCAGATTTGCATCAGCCATTGACAGAGAAGCACTATTATTATTATTATTATTATTATTATTATTATTATTCTGGAGGGGTGCACAAGATGGCACTCCATGGGAAGAGGAGGTGGTTGGGTCTCTCCCCACGAAGGTGACCGCTTGGGGAGGGCGGTCACCTGGATATGCGCAACTCTCAACTGGGCATTTACTCGGTAGGGGTTCGGCCAGGCAGGTTGTGGGGTTGTCTGTTGGATTGTTGGTTGGCTCGTTTTTCTTGGCTGTTGGTTTGGGTCTGGTTTCCTGGTTAGCCCATTTTCGCCGAATTTCCTGCCGAGTAAATGCCTGGGGGCTTCCAGTTCCGGTTTGGTGATCTTGTTGAGGTGAGCATTCGGAGGAAACAGTACCGAGATGGGTTGAAGATAGGATTCACATTGAGCCGAGATGGGGCTGAGTTGACCTGTTCCAACTCGGCTCCATTTCGGCTTCATGTTAATCCTATCTTCATCCTATCTGGGTTTTGTCTCCTCCCTATCTTCGCTTTCTTCGGGGTTGCCTAACTGGAACACATGATGAGCGCACGTTGGAGAGGGGCTTCAGTCGGTCCCAATGCCTTGCCAGTGCCTTGCTGCGTTGCCGTGCCTTGCCCCATGCATTCACAACCTCCACCGTTGCATTTCTAACTGAGCAGCTTCGGCTGGGATTACTATACTTGTCTGTAAGACCCTATAGGTACCGCTAGGTTCGCGCCTTCTATACCCACGTGGGGGAAGGAGTTTCAGCGGCACGCCGTCCAATCTGGCTCCACTCGGGGACACCCGTACCTCATGATGTGTATTGTTAGGAGCAGCTGAAAGTCCATAAGGCATGAGAGTAGAGGCGTTGGCGATGCGATGGAGAGTGTGTGTAGTGCGTGAGGCAGGTTCTGGCGACGCTGGGGGTGCTGGCGGGCGCCGAAGGGCACGAAGCGACGCGGCTGCGTCCAGTGACACCGGCGGAAATGCGTGTAGTGTGTGTTGCAGATACCGCCGATGCTATTTGCATGGACGGGCGCTTTCCTCGGCGTAAAGAGGCGCGGCGGTGATGGCCAGCGACATTGGCCGTCTACTACTCTCAATGGATTACAAATACGCGAAGCACGGAGCTACCACTGTGGCCCTTATGGGACAAGGTAGAATCGCCGAAGACCTGGACAATCCCCGTGGGAATGCCTCTTCGACGGGCTCTGGCCCGATGTCCCAGGATGGGAGGATGAGGGCTCGCGTATATGACGGAATTCCTGAACCACGTGGAGAGGCTATCTTAGCTGCGCCTCATCCTTCCTCCCCAAACCTGGCACACGGGTCGGCGCTTCAACATAAGGCGAGCGGCGCTATGTGGCAGATGGCACCGCCGCCTCGACGGTACCGGCGGGTAGATCGGTACGACAAGGACGGGCGTAATCTGATTGTCTGGGGGCTCTCAGAACGCGCCAATCTACAGGAGATCGCCTCCAAAATGAGCGGTCTTGGTCTGGTGGTCCCGGTAATGGAGTGGCAAGGCCAGCGAATGTCTCGTCACCTGGAGCTGGTCTACGAGGACGATGACAGCAGGCAGACGGCGTTGCAGCAACTCAAACATCTCAAATTCTTCGGCAGAGGGGTCAATGTGGCCCTTGGGCGCAGGTTCAGGGACAGGGAACGTGTCCGAAGGCTTATTCGCATCCATCTGCGTGGGGAAGCGGCGGTCCGGAAGGAGGAAGCTGCGACGGGATATCGCGTCTTGCCTCTGCATGAAGAATGTGTCGATGATGTGCAGGTGGTGTCTTCGGAATTGGCTGCCGATGCACCTAAGTGTGTGTCTGAGTGTGCTGATGTGTATGTGGTGCCCCTGCATTCGGCGGCCAGTGCAGTGGGGGACCAACCTGCGCAAGCACCTGCAGAGGGTGGCAGCACGAGGGCGGAAGCCAAGCGCGGCCGTCGGGTCCGGAAACGAGCCAAGAAGCACCGCTCCAAGCAGTTCGATACCGGCTTCAAGCTACTCGTCGCGAGTCACAACTGGCAGGGTAAAACGGGATACGACAACGTAGGCACGGTGGAATGGGCATCATTCTACAAGCACGAGGGCTGGCTAGTCATCGGGGCTCAGGAGCACCGCATGGGCAAGAAGCAACTTTCCAAATGCAGCCTGGATGGATTCCGGATTTTTGGAAAACCTGCGGAGGTCAGCGAGAAAAATCGCTGCAAGGGTGGGGTTCTATTCGCGGTGGCTAACTTCCTTGGTCCGTATTGCAACCTGGTGTCAGCCCCCGTCGACCACCGGCAGCAAGTGTGGCTGCGTATCGCCTCGGGTGTTACCGGCGCTCAGGATATCTATGTGGGCAACGGCTACTTTCCCCAGGAAACGCAGGAAGAAGAGTCGTCAGAGGCGTATGCGGCCTGGCAGGCAGCTATAGCTTTTTTTGGAGCCAAAGGTCTTGTGGTCACGGTGGCGGATGCCAACGCGAAGCTCGGGCCGGCATGCAGCCGAAAAGAGGAGGGCATCGTCGGTCAGCACGGGGAGGTCGATGATAAGGGAGCACCGGTACGTTCGGAGAACGGCAAGAGACTCGCGGCTGTCTTCGTCGCTACGGGCCTGCGAAATCTGAGCGGCTTCTCGTGCCCAGTGGAAGGGTCCTACTGGTGGTCCCGGCGTGAGCAGCGCGGCATGGGCACAGGCAAGCACCTCCTCGATTACATCTGCGCGTCGCCTGGCTTGGCATCTGGAGCAAAGTTCGGAGTATGCGAAGATGATCTTGATACGGACCACAAGGCAGTATGGGCCGAACTGACGTGGAGCGGCCAGCGCCGACCAAAGCGGGCTGCGAAACCTTACAGGTCCTTTCGTGTTGATAAGCTTATTGGTGCTGGTGTCTCGGGTAATGATCACGCTGCGAAGCAAGCGCTGGATTATCTACGCGACAAGTTCGATGACGTATTCCAGCATTGCCTACAGAAGCTTGGAGTGCATCAGCTGCCTGAGCTTGACCTATCGGGTGGTGCCGACAGCCAACGGGTGGTAGATGACGTCACCGAGCGAGTGGCGCAGTCCTTCCGAATGGCGGCGCACCGGGTCCTTGGCTCCAGATGTATACGACCCCGTTTCACCAACAATTGGTTCGACGGGGAGCTAAAGGAGCTCATTCAGCAGCGCCGGGAGGCCTACGCAGCATACAGGAGGGATGAATCGAATGCGGAAGCCCGTCTGAATTGGCTACGGCTCCGCAAGCAAATTCGGAAGGCAACTCGGGCCAAGAAGTCCGCCTCCTTCAAGCAAGTGCAGGAAGAAGCGGTCAAATGTCAACGCGAACAATCCTCAAAGCGCTTTTGGCTACTCGCGAAGCGGCTTGGCGGGGCACGCAGAACGAAGGTCTCCGCGCCGGTGCAAAGGGAGGATGGCTCACTGGCGTGTACGCTGCCGGAAAAGGTCGCTCGGTGGGAGGAATTTCGGAAAAATTCGGTGATGCCACGGGAAAATCCGGCAAGTGCGACTGTTGTGGTGGAGTGCTGTGCAGAAGCAGGCTCGCTGGAGTGGGAGGAAGCCGAAGCTAAGCGGCAGTTCCACTGGAACGATCGCTTAAGAGATGAGGTGGCCCGGGCTATGAAGGAGCACGAAGTAGGTGAAGACACTTGCGAAGAGCTGGACAAGCCGTTCACGCAAGAGGAGGTCCTTGCAAGGCAACGTGCCCTGAATAACCACAAAGCTTGTGGCGAGGACAAAGTGAAGAACGAGATGCTCAAGTATGGCGGCGCCTACATCAATGGCTACTTAACGCAGTACTTCAACTGGATTCGAGAAGCCGAGAGGACTCCAAAAGCTTGGGGCAAGGGAATCATCGTCAATATCCCCAAGGGTGGGGATCCTACGGATCCTGACAACTGGAGGGATATCTCGATTATTAGTTGCCTTGGTAAGCTGTATCTGTCCTTATTAGCTACTCGTCTAACGCTCGTCGTGGATGGCCCGGATAAGCTACGTCCAGAGCAGGGAGGCTTCCGCCCGGGGCGTAGCACTACGGATCAGGTCTTTACCCTTTGGCAGAGGTTGAAGGGGCGTCAGCAGCAGAAGCGGGAGTCGTATGTCCTGTTCGTCGATCTACGCAAGGCTTTCCCGTCTGTTTGGAGAGATGGCCTATTTGAGAGGCTCTGGAAGCTGGGTGTAAGGGGCAAGTTCTGGCGCACGCTACGCAGGTGCTACGAGCAGACTTCGTCGCAAGTGCTAGTTGATGGAGCACTCACCCCCGAAGTACTGGAGGGTGTAGGCGTCCAACAGGGGTCCCCTCTCTCTCCCACACTCTTCAACGTCTTTATGGATGAGCTGTGTGATCGGCTGGCGAGTGCCCTCAAGATCACGGATGTGAAGCGGCTGAACGACATCAAGGCACTTCTATACGCGGACGACGTGGCCCTCATCGCTCACAGTCGCACCGAGCTCCAGAAGATGGTCAATTTTGTGGCCAAGTTCGCGGAAGATTACCGGCTGGAAGTCAACTTGAAGCCCGGCAAGACGGAAATCATGCCCATTTACACGTCGAGCAAGGCGAAACGACCAAGTATCAGGGAGCGAGGTGAGCCCGTGGTGTGGTTTCGCGGCCAGAAGCTTTGTGTCACCAGTCAGTACAAGTACCTGGGAGTGGTTATCACCGACGACCTGAAGTGGAAGGAGCAGGCCCTGCGGGCTACGCGTGTCACTGAAGTCGCCACCGCAGGTTGGTACTCTTTGTGGTGTGCAGGTGAGATACAAGCTAGGTATCGTCTCATGTGCTGGAATCAACTTGTGGGGGCCAAGCTGAAGTACGCCTTCGATGTCTGGCGTGCCCCCGTATCGCAGCTCACCAAGCTGGAGGCAGCAATGCTGCGCCCCATGAGGATGATTCTCGGCATCAGCCCTAAGACAAGCAAGTGGATTACACTCTTTCTGGCGCGCTCTTTGAGTGCGGAGCGTTTGCGGCGGGCGGCGCAACTGAAGTTCTATGGACGGCTGCGTGTTCTACCGGAGAAGCGATTTCCTGTCATCGCATCTCAAGTCAAATCCGACTGGACTGCGGAGGCCGAAGGCGCTATCAGGGACTCAATGGATCTACAACAAGGGCTTCAGGAGCTCCTAAATAGCTCAGAGAAGGACCTCGAGGGTTGGAGTTCGACTGTGGACAAGTGGGCCCTTCAGCAGGACGTCAAGATGGTGCAGCAACTGATGTGGGACAAGCGAGAGGCAGGCAGCGATCTTACTGATGGCCTGCGAGTCATCCTAAGACAAGTCTTTGGAACTAAGGAGTTCCCAAGATGGGTAGCCCTTGATGATGCGCATTATAATCTGCTTCGGAGAAGGTTGCTCAGCTGCAACAACCGCCTTCGGTTGTACCGCAGCAAGTTGGTCAGTGGCATGTCCCCTCGCTGCTTCTGTTGTCATGATGATGTCAATGAGTCCCTTGCGCACTTCTTATGGGATTGCCCCATGCATGAGGGGAGACGTAAGCAGCTGTTGCTGAGTATGCAGAGGCTCGGTGGCATGGCTGTGGGGGCTGCTGAGGGGGATGGAGGGAGTGAGGAGGGTGGTGAGGTCGTAGGCGGTGAGGTTGTGGTGGAGGATGTGTTGCTTGGGCGGGAGCGGGAGGGCTCTGTGCGGCAGGGTTGGGATGATATGTCGCCTGTGGATCAATCACGATTGTTTTGTAAGTTTTTTCAGGGGAAGTCGCGCTTCCGCAGTAACTTTAGGCTTGCTGCGTTGTTAGGGGTTACAGCGTTGCGTCCCCCTCCAAAGTTGGATGTGTTGTTTGGATCATATGTGTCTGAGTGTTGGTCTGCTAGGGAGGGTAAAAGGGAGGAGCTTGGGGTGGAGGATGGGGGCGAGGAGGTGATTGACCTCACTGAGGTTCCATCAGCTTCTGTCCCACCCTCTCCCCCAAGTGACGTTGATGTTGCGCGGCGCGGCCGTCCGCGCAGAGTGGACGTCCTGGCTAGAGAGAGGGGTTCGGGAGCGCAGCGTAGTGTCTCGGAGTTCTTCTCTTCAGCTAACACCCTCGCATCTAGCTCTTCATGCACTTCACAGCCCCCATCTGCCCCTGCTGTTGCTGTTGCTGCTATGTCTGTTTGGTGTTCTGACAATGCGTTGGGATCGGCTGACCCCGGTGACCCAATGGAGGCACATGTCCAGGATCTGGATCTGATGCTATAGTCTGAGGAAGCCTATTACTATTATTATTATTATTATTTAGGGAGTACATAGGCCATCGGTCCTTTCCATGGGCTGATTGGTATAAAGCTCCTAGAGTAATGTTCTATGCCGTCACTTCCTTTATTCCACCGATTGGTGTGGAGACTTTCCTTATGGAATGGAGGACTGGATGCACATGGCCTTTTGGCTCAGCAATTGGCAGGAGATACACTATTATTATTATTATTATTATTATTATTATTATTATGGACACCGTGATAGCCCAGTGGTCAAGTTCTACCATCTGGGCCCTGTCGCCAGTTCGATTCCCGTCGGTGCCACCAGTATTTTCATTGAACATACCGGTCCGTCTGGAAGTGTCGGAACTGCCCGTGCGGGGGTGTCATTAGAGCCTATCGTCAATTCTTCGTACTCCCCTCACGGGTGAGACGATGGAGGCGCATGTGCAGATTTGCATCAGCCATTGACAGAGAAGCACTATTATTATTATTATTATTATTATTATTATTATTGGACACCGTGATAGCCCAGTGGTCAAGTTCTACCATCTGGGCCCTGTCGCCAGTTCGATTCCCGTCGGTGCCACCAGTATTTTCATTGAACATACCGCTCCGTTTGGACCAGTATTTTCATTGAACATACCGGTCCGTCTGGAAGTGTTGGAACTGCCCTTGCGGGGGTGTCATTAGAGCTTATCGTCAATTCTTCGTACTCCCCTCACGGGTGAGACGATGGAGGCGCATGTGCAGAAATGCATCAGCCATTGACAGAGAAGCACTATTATTATTATTATTATTATTATTATTATTATTATTATTATTAGGGAGTACATAGGCCATCGGTCCTTTCCATGGGCTGATTGGTATAAAGCTCCTAGAGTAATGTTCTATGCCGTCACTTCCTTTATTCCACCGATTGGTGTGGAGACTTTCCTTATGGAATGGAGGACTGGATGCACATGGCCTTTTGTCTCAGCAATTGGCAGGAGATACACTATTATTATTATTATTATTATTATTATTATTATTATTATTATTATTATTATTATTATTATTGGGCACCGTGATAGCCCAGTGGTCAAGTTCTACCATCTGGGCCCTGTCGCCAGTTCCATTCCCGTCGGTGCCACCAGTATTTTCATTGAACATACCGCTCCGTCTGGACCAGTATTTTCATTGAACATATCGGTCCGTCTGGAAGTGTTGGAACTGCCCTTGCGGGGGTGTCATTAGAGCCTATCGTCAATTCTTCGTACTCCCCTCACGGGTGAGACGATGGAGGCGCATGTGCAGAAATGCATCAGCCATTGACAGAGAAGCACTATTATTATTATTATTATTATTATTATTCGATCCGTCTGGACCAGTATTTTCATTGAACATACCGGCCCGTCTGGAAGTGTTGGAACTGCCCTTGCGGGGGTGTCATTAGAGCTTATCGTCAATTCTTCGTACTCCCCTCACGGGTGAGACGATGGAGGCGCATGTGCAGAAATGCATCAGCCATTGACAGAGAAGCACTATTATTATTATTATTATTATTATTATTATTATTATTATTATTATTATTATTCACATGTCCGACAGGATCAAAGGCCAATTGACTGATAAGTCTATTATTATTATTATTATTATTATTATTATTATTATTATTATTATTATTATTATTATGGACACCGTGATAGCCCAGTGGTCAAGTTCTACCATCTGGGCCCTGTCGCCAGTTCGATTCCCGTCGGTGCCACCAGTATTTTCATTGAACATACCGCTCCGTCTGGACCAGTATTTTCATTGAACATACCGGTCCGTCTGGAAGTGTTGGAACTGCCCTTGCGGGGGTGTCATTAGAGCTTATCGTCAATTCTTCGTACTCCCCTCACGGGTGAGACGATGGAGGCGCATGTGCAGAAATGCATCAGCCATTGACAGAGAAGCACTATTATTATTATTATTATTATTATTATTAGGGAGTACATAGGCCATTGGTCCTTTTCAATGGGCTGATTGGTATAAAGCTCCTAGAGTAATGTTCTATCCCGTCACTTCCTTTATTCCACCGATTGGTGTGGAGACTTTCCTTATGGAATGGAGGACTGGATGCACATGGCCTTTTGGCTCAGCAATTGGCAGGAGATACATTATTATTATTATTATTATTATTATTATTATTATTATTATTATTAGGGAGTACATAGGCCATCGGTCCTTTCCATGGGCTGATTGGTATAAAGCTCCTAGAGTAATGTTCTATGCCGTCACTTCCTTTATTCCACCGATTGGTGTGGAGACTTTCCTTATGGAATGGAGGACTGGATGCACATGGCCTTTTGTCTCAGCAATTGGCAGGAGATACACTATTATTATTATTATTATTATTATTATTATTATTATTATTATTATTATTGTGGACACCGTGATAGCCCAGTGGTCAAGTTCTACCATCTGGGCCCTGTCGCCAGTTCGATTCCCGTCGGTGCCACCAGTATTTTCATTGAACATACCGGTCTATTTCTGGACCAGTATTTTCATTGAACATACCGGCCCGTCTGGAAGTGTTGGAACTGCCCTTGCGGGGGTGTCATTAGAGCTTATCGTCAATTCTTCGTACTCCCCTCACGGGTGAGACGATGGAGGCGCATGTGCAGAAATGCATCAGCCATTGACAGAGAAGCACTATTATTATTATTATTATTATTATTATTATTAGGGAGTACATAGGCCATTGGTCCTTTTCAATGGGCTGATTGGTATAAAGCTCCTAGAGTAATGTTCTATCCCGTCACTTCCTTTATTCCACCGATTGGTGTGGAGACTTTCCTTATGGAATGGAGGACTGGATGCACATGGCCTTTTGGCTCAGCAATTGGCAGGAGATACATTATTATTATTATTATTATTATTATTATTATTATTATTATTATTATTAGGGAGTACATAGGCCATCGGTCCTTTCCATGGGCTGATTGGTATAAAGCTCCTAGAGTAATGTTCTATGCCGTCACTTCCTTTATTCCACCGATTGGTGTGGAGACTTTCCTTATGGAATGGAGGACTGGATGCACATGGCCTTTTGGCTCAGCAATTGGCAGGAGATACACTATTATTATTATTATTATTATTATTATTATTATTATTATTATTATTATTGGGCGCAGCCGTGAAGGTCTTGGGAGTTCGGGTGATTAGGCCAGGGTTTACTAATGCATGGTTTGATGAGTCTTAGGGAAGCGATTGCGCGACGGAGAGAGGCATACGGCCTCTGGCGAAGGAATGAGGCCAACCGAGAGGCCTGGCAAAGATATAAAGAAGCGAGGAAGGCGGTCAGAAGGTTATGCAAGGAGAAGAAGGAGCAAGCGTGGAAGCGGGTCCAGAATGACACCGCTGCCAACTTCAGGAGCGCTACCATGGCCACGTACTGGAAGCTGTCAAAGCGTTTGGGCGGGGTTCGGCGGTCCAAAGCTTCTGCTCCTGTTCGGAAGCCCGATGGCACTCTGGCATGCACACTCCGGGAAAAACTACAAGAATGGGAAGAATACCGCCGACGTATGGTGGTCCCCAAAGAAAACCAGTTTTTGGAGGATGCATGTGTAGAGGAAGTCGGTTCTGATGAGGAAGCAGCGCGGATTGAGCCCGAGCGGAAGGCCCGCGAAACCTTCCAGTATAACGACAACCTGCGCGACCAATTCGAGGCCATGGCGCAAGCCGAGGAGATCCGGACTGAGACGGGCCCGCTGGACTATGATTACACCGAGAAGGAAGTGGAGCTCTGCCAGGAAAATCTCCAGAATCACAAAGCGTGCTCACCGGATAAGATCAAGAACGAGATGCTCAAGTACGGAGGCACGCGGATTGTGAGCTTTCTGGTGCGCTTCTTCAACTGGTTGAAATCG
The DNA here is from genome assembly GCA_019918135.1 of Paulinella micropora. Taxonomy (NCBI): domain Eukaryota; phylum Cercozoa; class Imbricatea; order Euglyphida; family Paulinellidae; genus Paulinella; species Paulinella micropora. Next base: position 79,149 of record WBZZ01002951.1, read on the forward strand.
TGCGAATACACCCCAGCGACTGGGGCAAAGCGATTATCGTCAACATCCCAAAAGGAGGCGACCCAACCGATCCGGAAAATTGGAGAGACATCGCGATTCTGAGCTGTCTGGGTAAGATGTATCTGTCCCTTATGGCGGCGAGGCTTACGGCTTTCATCGATCAGCCGGGCAGGCTTCGCCCAGAGCAGGGTGGGTTCCGGCCAAAACGTAGTACGGGGGACCAGATTTTTGTCCTTAAGGAGCGTCTGCGCCTTAGACAACAAGCTGGCCTCCGTTCTTTCGTTTTGTTCGTGGATCTGAGAAAGGCATTCCCTACGGTTTGGCGGGCCGGGTTGTTTCAGAGGCTAACCCAGATGGGGGTACAGGGCAAGTTCTATCGCATTCTGCGGCGTTTTTACCGAAGAACATCATCGCGAGTGCTAGTCGATGGCGAACTCACTGGTGAAGTGCTGGAAGAGATGGGAGTTCAGCAAGGGTCGCCGTTGTCACCGTCGCTGTTCAACGTCTTCATGGATGAGCTAACGGTCCGAATCGCGAAAGAGTTGGAGATCGAGGACCTCAACCGCATCGAAGACATACGGACCCTGCTTTACGCCGACGACGTTGCGGTAATTGCGCATAGTGTCACGGAGCTTCAACAGATTGTAAATGTCGTGGCGACATTCGTGGAGGACTATCGGCTTGAAATCAACCTGAAACCGGGCAAGACGGAAGTCATGCCGATATACGGGCACGCCAAGTCAAAAAAGTCGCCCCCATGCGTGAGGTTCCGGGGCAAGGTTCTCAACGTCACCGACCACTACAAATACCTGGGAGTTCTGCTCACGGACACCCTCTCCGATAAACCGCAAGCGAAGCGGGCGGCGGAAATCACTGTAGCGGGAACGGCTGCCTGCTACCCCCTCTGGATTGCCCATGAAGTTCCAGCGCGTCTTCGGCTGATGAATTGGCAGCAAATGGTTGGCGCAAAGTTGCTTTACGCATCGGCTTTTTGGGATCTGCCGGGCGCCAACAAGCTGAGTAAGCTGGAGGGCGCGTTGGTAGCGCCCCTGCGGGTCATCTTGGGTGTTGGTACGCGCACAAGCGGCTGCATCACCAGGGGTTTAGGCCGCACGCCGAGTTTTAGCATCCTTGCCAAGGCGGCCCGGCTTCGGTTCCTAGGGCGCATCGAGTTACTGGGCAACACAGCGCTAACACGCAGGCTTTACAACACGGGTCGGTGCAAATGGAAGGAAGATACGGAAAATTTGATCTTAGCAGATCACAGGCTGCGGGAGGGCTTGGATGCGCTCAAGCGGGTCGTGAACGAAGATGGCACGGTAGATGATAAGGACTGGCGGGCCGCTCTGGCGAACTGGAACGAGGTGGTAAAGCAATGGTCTGTCCGGCAGGAAGTAGCTGGCTGGGAGCGGCAGGCTAAGCCCTCTGATGGGCTTAGGGTGCTGCTTAGCCAGATGTCTTCCCGCTCTGCTTTCCCACGTTGGCGGGCGCTGGAGGGGGGAAGTCACAACCTTATCAGAAGGCGATTGTTGAGCTGCAACAATCGCCTTCGCCTCTACCGATCCAAATTTGGCTCATGCTCGCCGGACTGCTCAAGCTGTTTCGCCTTGTGTGGCACTGAGGTTAACGAGTCGTTACGTCACTTCCTGCTGCATTGCCCAACGTTTGCGAGCTCTCGTGAGGCACTGTTTAAGTTTATCGATGAGGCGCAAGCCCGGCAGCCCCTCATGCTGAATCGAGGAGGGCTTTATCACAGGGAACTGCGGGAGGCGGAGGAGGAGATGAGGCTCTTCAAAGAGGAATGGCTGAAGGGGGAGGATGAAAAGATGGCGGCGATGCTCGGCGTTTTGTTTATCCCTGTCCCAGAAGAGGTGGAGGAGGAGTTAGGAAGGTTTGTTGCCACCATCTGGAAGGAGTGGGAGGAGTTGGAGGCGCAGACCAGGGAGGCAGAGGGGGCGGAGGAGGAGGAGGAGGTGATCGACCTCACGGTCGTTCAGGAGGTGGGTAGAAGGAGGGGAAGGCCTAGTCAGGTAGAATGTCTGGCTAGATCTGTTGTAGGTGGAGGTCAGCGCAGCGTCGCGGACTTCTTCTCGGCAGATAACTCCTCTCACTCCTTGCACCCACTTGCACATGCAAAGCACGCTCATTTGCACATTGCACTGCCAGTCGAGTCTTTGGAGCGGAGCCGCGTCACCGAACGGTCCCGTGCTACCAATGGAGGCAATGTCGACAGGATCAAAGGCCAATTGACTGATAAGTCCATTATTATTATTATTATTATTATCATTATTATCATCATTATCATTATTACTATTACTATTATTATTATTATTATTTTGGACACCGTGATAGCCCAGTGGTCAAGTTCTACATCTGGGCCCTGTCGCAGTTCGATTCCGTCGTGCCACCAGTATTTTCATTGAACATACCGGTCCGTCCGGACCAGTATTTTCATTGAACATACCGGTCCGTCTGGAAGTGTTGGAACTGCCCTTGCGGGGGTGTCATTAGAGCCTATCGTCAATTCTTCGTACTCCCTCACGGGTGAGACGATGGAGGCGCATGTGCAGAAATGCATCAGCCATTGACAGAGAAGCACTATTATTATTATTATTATTATTATTATTATCATTATTTTTCATTGAACATACCGGTCCGTCTGGAAGTGTTGGAACTGCCCTTGCGGGGGTGTCATTAGAGCTTATCGTCAATTCTTCGTACTCCCCTCACGGGTGAGACGATGGAGGCGCATGTGCAGAAATGCATCAGCCATTGACAGAGAAGCACTATTATCATTATTATTATTTTTGTTATTAGCATTATTAGTATTTAGAATCAACCAAATTATTTAAGGGAGAACGATTGCTTAAAGTATTAAATTTACCGAGGTGGTGACCTTCAGAGTAATATCATATCTGCAAGAAAATATGTGATTATATGTCATGTATTTTTGAAAGAACAGAAGAGCTTAAATAATTGTCTTGAAGGAAGGCACTCTGGCCTGATCCAGCCCGATGCAACTTTGCTCCCTCCGGTCAGAAAGGTGTCCCCTGGTCAACCTTTCGGATGACTGCACGGATTGTAGCCCCTGCGGCTTGCTACGAGAAGCAGAGCAAGGTGACGTGATCCATGACTGATGAAAAGCCTGCTGACAGCTTGGAGCGGGACTTGCATGTAAATTGAAGCTATACCTGCAAGACATACCTACCTACGCAGATACCAGCATACCTACTAACAAGTTTGTAACGGGACTGCCATGTACTTTGATGTCGTACACCTCAAATCGCATCCCGTACATTGATAAACACATATTTTACAAAGATACATATACCCATGCTCACCATACACACATACAATGTAACCTACATGCATACATACATAACATACATAACATACATACATATGTGTACATACATACATACATACACCCAGACATACATACATAGATACATACATAGATACATAGATACATACATACATACATACATACATACATATGTACATACATACATATAAACATACATGGTAGGCATCACCCCCGGATAACCTGTAAAAAGTACCTTTTCCTGGTGACAGGTGCACCAGCTTGTTTTTCAGTATTATTTGTCCGGATTGGACCTGATGCCATTTTATTCCTGGTCTGTTGCCGTTTTCCTTTTTTGGCTTCACTGAGCTAATATAACGAGACATCATTCTCATCTTTTGAGGACTGTGTTTGGTTGTATTACCTACTTTTTACGTGCTATCGTTGGGGGCATTACATTTGGAGTCCACATCACTAGGGTGATTTCTTTCTGCTTTGCTACACAGGCAACAGAGTGAATTTTCACTGACCTGTCTCACACGGGGACGTCAGACGAAAACAAATACTCCAACACAGCTCTCTCATAACTCTTTCACAAAACAAATAATTTGATTGGTCTCAAGCAGGTGTCTCGTACCCTCTAGCCCAATCCATATCTGTGTGCTCACAAGGAGACATCAGATACAAACTCTCTGTCGTTCTTGCTGTTCTCACACAGAGACCAAGAAGAAGGAGGTGGACAGAAGAGTGAAGGAACACACACAAAACACAAACAAGCATAGGGACAGGAGCACAACACTTTACCCTTCTAGTTTGTTCATTTATCTGCATTATCTCACACATATGTCAGAGTATTTTTGCAACTCTCTGATCGTTTTCTAAAGGTAGGTCTGAGAACCTATCCGACCGACTGTCGACTTCTCAAGGAGAGCTTTTCTAGCTTCTCTATTACTATCTGTGTGTAGGTCCAAGTGCCTCATACTAGATAGAATATAGAAAAGAAGGATGAGAAAGTAATCTGAGTAAGGAGAACAAGAAATCGGAGAAAGTCTCAAAGACTATTTTTCTCAAACAAAAACAAACATACAAACAGTGTTTCATAGAGGACAGGGAATCTCACTCTAACCTCTCTATTAGTTTCTCTCTTCACTAGTCAATCGACTGAAGGAGGAACAGAACACAAACGAACAAAAACCAAACATAGGAGCTGACACTGTCCTCCAGTTGATCACTACTACGACATCATGTCGACAGAGACAGCCGAAGTGAGTGAATTCTCGGATGCAGAACAAAGAAGAGAAGAAGAAGAAGCAGGAGGAGGAGGAGGAAGAGGATTGAATGAAGGAGGAGGAGGAGGAGGAGGAGATGAAGAGTAGGAGAGAGGACGAGATGGAGGAGGAGATGAAGGAGTAGGAGGAGGAGTAGAAGAGGGCTGGGATGATGAAGGAAGATATGGAGGAGACGAAGATGAAGGAGGATTTGAAGAAGAAGAGACGGGAGGAGGAGGAGCATATGGTAATCCCTTACCACCTGCCTACACGGGAGGAGGAGGACGAAAAATGATCGACTTGATTCATAGTGATGGAGAGGAGATCACAGTGGAGGAACAACAGTGGGTGCAAGACCACTATGACCTCACTAAAAAAGAGTTTGATAACAAGATGGGTGGAGAGAAGGATACCTATGTGTGGATCCCTCAGGATCAAAAAAGAGAGAAAAGTCGTGCTAAAAAGGATGTCTATATCCTATTATCAAACACAGCACAGCTCCTCGGCAAACTGGTCTCTGATCCAGAAAAGAGAAAGAAGATACAGCATATCAAGTTTGGGGACACACACACCCACCTCGAATTACTCGATGCTATCTTTGGGGTGTACACTCAAACCCTGATTTGGGAACTTTCATACGGCCCACGATGTGAGGGTTACCTCCAGTACACAAACACAAGAGCAACGGCCAGATTCATCGCGACTGGTCAGGAGGCAGTCGATGTAACAAAAATGAAGACCAATCTGGGTTCGAAAAACTCGAGTGGCATATTTCATTTTTTTACGATGGAAATGAAGGCCTTGGAGGAGGGGAAGGCAGAGATGGAAAAAAGCATTAAGGCAGCAGGAGAAACTCATCCTGTGATTGATGAGTTAGAGAAGACCGACAGAGTTCTGACCAAGATCAGACTGTTGATGGGTGCGTTACTGCATAAGGAGGCATGGAAGAGATGGATTCCTACCAAGGATCACTCTGTCCTTAAATCACTTAGTAACGCACCACCGGTCGCCAATAAAGCAGGTGTTGACCAACATGTGGAGAAATATAATTTTCTCAGATCTGCTTCTGAATTGGTGGCCTTTATCACTCATGCTCAAAAGCTGGTGATATCTGAGAAGAAGAAGGCGAAAGAGAATGAGGAGTTCGAGAAGACGATAAGACTGGAGAGAATGAAAGCAAAAGTGAGTGGTGCAAAGGCACACCCTCCGACATATTTGACCCCACCAGCTCCTGCCCCACCAGCCCCTGCACCCTCGGGCTCAACTACGGTGGTGGTCACAAACACGGAGAAGAAGGACAGACAAAATACATAAATGCCTTCAAGGGGAAGAAAGGAGGAGTGGCAAGTCTCATGCTATATGCCAAGACGAGCTCAGACAAAGACTCTGATGCTTCGCTTTTGAGCAAGCTCAAAGAGATCAATGCCTGCATGAAGGCTTTTCCTTGCGACGAAACGCAGGAATACGAGGCCCTTGTTACTGTTTTTGACCAATCTCTAGTCTCGGAGGGATTTGATCTGACACAGTACAAGTTTTTGAGAAAGAAGGAGGAGATTAAGAGAAACAATGCAACAGGCCTAGACGATCAGTGTGAACTGGCGGTGGCCACACTCATTTCATATTTTCAATCTCATGGATACCAGCATCTCTGCACTGGTACTCTCATAGGATTTGAAATCTTTGAGACAGTGGCGATGAGTTTGAGGAGTGCTGTTGGCTTGGCGGCGACCCTTACGGAGGTAGTTTCCTCCTATGGGCTATTCTATGGCCGCAAGTCGATCATCCTCTATTTCTTCTCAGCGTTACACACAGTTAACCCGAGTAAGCTTACTCAGCTCATACAACAATGCTCGACGTTTAGCTCAGTGAAGTCCAAGAACTTCCTCGAGACACACGTGTTCGAAAATACGGTTCAAAGCGTTGCTCCGTCAGCACTGTTTCAAGAAGTGATGAGTGCATGCTCAAACATGGACTCGCTCACGGAGGCACATACGGCACAGGCAGGCGGTGTACCTGTTGGCGCACAAGCCACGTACACAAACAGAGTTGCCGGTTGGAAGAGACAGAGAGAGCCAGACCTGAAGACCGCATGTTGGAGGTGGTTCGCGGGCTTGCAGTGTAAGGCACAGATGGAGAACAGAGACTGCTCTTTCAATCATGATAGGCAGAACCCAACAGCAAGGGCAAATTTTCTGAGCAGGACGGAAGGCAAGGAACCGGGCCTTTTCAACATGCTTCAGATTGCCGCTGCGAACGAAGGTTGGTATGCCAATATGTGTGATGATGAGGAGTTACGAGAGGCAATCATTACCTACATGAAGAGGATGAAGGAGAAGAAGGAGGAAAGGGAGAGACAAAAGAACTTAAAGGCCTCTCAAAGAGGACGAGGAGGAGGAGCAGGAGCAGGAGGACGAGGAGGAGGAGCAGGAGGAGGACGAGGAGGAGGAACATGGAGAGGAGCCTCGAGGTGGCAAGGAACCCCTCAGAGAGGAAGAGGAGGAGGTCGGGGATATACCCCTTATGGAGGGAGAGCTGTTCGAGCTCCAGCCCCCCCACCAAGAGGAGGAGGAGGCTCATGGGCAAGCTCCAACCCGAATTTCGTTCGAGCTCAGGCCTACAACACTGCCTCGGAGACCGATACGTCATCCCACCCGGACACTACTCAAGGTAATCGTTTCGAGGTGGTGGAATGACTGGAGGGGGAAGAAGAGAGGAAGGAGAAGACTGTGAAGTTTAACCCTAAAGTCACAGTGCTTTCTAATGCTGTTGTGCAGACTGGGCCAACGCTTCCTCAATCTGAATACAAAGATGTGGGTACACAGAGACTGCAGCCCCAAGGTAGTCTCATACCCGTTCATACATCACGGTTACCAATGATAACTGATGCAAATAGGAAGGCGAGACTTGCGATGGAGGCGAGGAGGCCAATGGCAGACGTATCGCCTCGGCCAAGCAAACAACCACGAACAGACTCAATGTCTACGATCGCGGCGGGTGGCGAGCAAAAAGACAATGTGTGTACTCAAGTACCACAAGACAATGTCGCTCACATAGTAAACGCACCAGTACCGCAGAATAATAAAATGTTAATGAGGTGAAGCAGGAGGAGAAGAAGGAGGAGTTGAAAAACTTAGAGACAAGACTCCAAAATTTGGAACGTAAAGTTCTTGTTCTCGCAGCCAATATACACAGGCCCGATGCTCTGTGTTATACGGAACTTTATTGTGAAACATTGAAGACAATATTAAAAGTTGGTAATGATACGATGGCGAATATTAATATTGTCGGCCGGAAGTTTTTTAATCGATACCGGGACTGGGTGGACGGAAATATGAAAAATTCGACTGGCACTCTGAAGGGAGTGGGTAGCCGGACGGTCATCACGGGAATCATCACACTGACCTTTAAATTGAAATCCGCACGAGTATACCGCATGGACCTTTATGTCATCCCCGGTTACCACTGGTCAATATTACTATCGTATGACCAATTGGCTACGATGGGGGCTGTGATTGATTGCGCCGCACGGCGAGTGATATATGGAGTAAAAAGAGGAGAAAAGAACGATATTGATCCCTTCAACGCTACTGACTCTTATGAGGCTTATGAGCTGAGTCTAGCGACGGATCACAAAAAGATGGCCATCGCACATGAGGCACTTGAGGTGTACGTTCACCCCCATGTCGTAAGACCGGATGAGCTGTCCTGGACCGACAATTGGGAATCCCAAGTGTGCACTGTCACAGTTCCGACATGCCATTGGGACAAAAAGTCTATTGATGACTTAATCGAGAAGCGAAAGGAGGAGATTATATGTGTCGCACAAAGAAGCCCGTCGTTGGCGAGATTCGCGGAAGGAGTAGGAACAGATGTCCATATTACTAACGGATACTGTTTCCATGCGAAAGTAGGAGAAGAAAAAAGGGAGGCGTTTGTACCAAGGAGAACGGGGCGAATCCCGGATACTCCACCAGAAACTATTAAAAGTTTTATTACTGATTTCTGGGGTGACGAGCCGACGTGGCCGCGTTCACTAACTGAAGTGAAGAAATGCTTACGGACTTTATTCGAAAATAATAAGCCGTATACTATTATCCTGCCATATAATGAGAAGGCGATATGGGCGCAGGAAATAAGGGACCGGCTTATTGATCATCCTATACCGGTACCCTCTCGCAAGCAACAGCTAGTGGTGGCTTGTCGTATATGGGAACTCGTGAGCAGAGCAGTGCATACAAGCGGAAGCTCAGAGACCTCGACAAGTTGAAATTGATACCGCAAGCATTCACATGCTTTGATGGTTTTTACACCCGTAAAGCTCCTTTGCAATACGCGAGACTCATTGACATGCTGGTGGAGCTCGGTAAAGATGATGAGCCGGACACGGTCACGTATGAAAAGACGGGCCTAGATGATGTCTCGGAAGATGACTTAGGCTTGGAGGAGGACAGAGAACCCCTCAAGCAACATAAGCAGATGTCTGATGAAGATTTTCAAGCGGCGGCGCGGAAAATATTGGAAGAAGGAGTAGGCACGGAGAAGGAGAAGGAGCTTTTAAAAGCCAAATTAGAGGCGAACAAGGAAATTTTTGACCCTCCACATGCAGGTGGTGTCAAGCCTGAAGATTTCACTGCGGTTATTTACAAAATACCGGGTGCGGAGCCGTCACCGGCACCACGAAGGGCGAATTTGAGTATACATGAGGCGAAGATAGCGGAGGAGCTAGCAAGACAGCTGCTCAATGAGGACTTTATTGAGAGATCAACATCTCCAATAGTCTCACAACCGAGAATAGTGCCGAAGCCAGGAGGAGAATGGCGCCTGACAGTTAACTATGCTCGTGTTAACAAGGTGCTGGAGGAAGAGAGAAATCCTCTCCCGACATTAGAAGAAGGAAGGAGAGTACTGCGGAATGCAAAATTCTATTCGGTCATTGACCTTAAGAATGGCTTCTGGCAGATACCACTGGAGGAAAAGTCCAGATGGCTGACGGCGTTTGTGGTGGGTATGGAAATATACCAATGGAAAGTGCTTCCGATGGGCCTCAAGCAAGCCCCAGGACTTTTCCAGAAGGCGATGCAGAAGATGTTGAGCAGTCAGTACGATGATTTGTCTGACGGAGGCTTTATGAGAAGGCGGGGACAGAAGGCGGGAGAATATGCATTTTGCTATATCGATGACATTATCGTATACTCTAACACAATGGAGGAGCATATCGATCATTTGTCCGATATATTCAGGCGCATCGGAGCTTTTGGCCTGAAGTGCAATCTAAAGAAGTGTCAACTTGCCAAGACGAGTGTGACATACTTAGGGTACGAGATCTCCCATAATCGAGTCTCGATATCCAAGAGAAGAGGGAGGAGATTATGAATCGACCGATACCGAAGAACCGCACTGAATTGCACTCATTCCTTGCGATGGCGCAATACTATAGCCAGTTTATACCCGATTGGGGTGCAACACGGGCTAAGTTGGAGAAAATGATAGATTTTGGAGACTTTGAGAAGTGGGACGAAGAGGCTTTGCAAGCGTTTCATGCGCTCAAAGATCTTATTTACAAAGACCCGAAAGACGGAGGACTGGTGTTAACGATGCCCGACTTTACGAAACAATTCGTAGTCGATACAGACGCATCTAAGTTTGCGATTGGGGCTGTATTACAACAAGAGGATGAGGAGAAGAAATTACGCCCAATCATGTTTATTAGTAGGAAGTTGTGTGCGGCGGAGAGAAACTATTGCACAAGGCAAAGAGAGGCGTTAGCGGTGTGTGGGCCCTCAAGAGGCTCAGAGAGTATTTGTGGGGAGGACCTCAATTTACTGTCAGAACTGATCATCATAACCTGTTATGGTTGATGAATCATGAACAGACTGGACGGCTGGCGCGGTGGCAAGCGTTCTTGTCTTGTTTCGATTTTACAATGGTCCATCTACCGGGAAAGCGAAATGTGGTCGCTGATAGCCTCTCTAGGCTAGAGTTTAACTCAGAAGTATCGGCGTTGGTGTCCACGGTGGAGATGGAAGACTTGTCCACTGACAAGGTGTATGAGGTCAGCCACATTGAGGCGATGGAGATGGCGAGTGGAGTCCGATATGACCGCACAGGTCTACGGTACAGTCCACAAGGCCCGGATCACGGGATATGTTGTGAGCTACATACCCAGGAGGACGCTGAGTGGTCCTATGAGGTATATGAGAATGCGAAGGCGAACATAAGAGAGGAAGAGGAGACGCAGGAAGTTTATGCGGAGCCTCCTCAAGAGCGGAGAAGTGACCTAGACGATGACCCGGAAAGAATCGGGATACGGCTAGAAGATGGTACTATCCATATAGCCTCGCCTACCGCATGGAGGCAACAACAGGCTCAAGATCCGGAGTTTAAGGAACTCATACAGTTATATCAGAACCCGGATGAGCTGAAGATGACGAAAGCGATCAAAGATCAGATGAAGGAGATGGGATGGAGAGATGGTCTACTGTGGTACAAGGGCCTTCACGGTCGCTATGCGTCACAGCCGGACAAATGGACCCTTTGGGTACCGGAGAGTCTGAGACGATTTATATTTGTCGCAGCCCACAATTGCCCACTTTTGGCGCATCCGGGTCGACAACGAACTCACATGTTCGTAGCGAGGCGATTCTGGTGGAAGAAGATGAAGGAGGAGATAGATCAGGCGGTGGATGCATGCATCCCGTGCAAGATAAACAAAACACCACTGAAGGCAAATTTCGGCCTGATTGGCGAATTTCCTCTTCATGCGGGGATGTTTGAGTTTATACACATTGATCATGTGGGACCTTTCCCAGAATCGAAGGATGGTTACAAATACCTCCTCACGGCTATTGACAGAGCCACCAACTATGTGTGGATCATCCCTGTCAAAGACGTTACCGGCAAGACGACGGCCGAGGCGCTGATCGATAGGATCATCTCACAGATCGGAGTACCAAGAAAGATATGTTCTGATCGAGGCTCGGACTTTAATAACGAGGTCATCGACAAACTATCTAAGTATTACGGGATGAAATGGCAATATGTTACTGCCTATAACCCGCGAGCAAATGGGAAAATCGAGCGGGTACACAGACCCCTCAAAGCCTCACTAAAGATGTATTGCACGAAGAAGGAGAATCAAAGAGCATGGGTCGAGGCAGCACCATCATTTGCGTTTGCAATGAACTGTCTACCCTCTACGGCGTTAGGAGGCTCGAAGAGCTCAATCTCGCCATATCAGTTAGTATATGGGCGTGAGCCTGATATCCCGACTTCGCTCCTTCACCCAAAAGACACTTGGGCGGATGCGGATGAGTTGTTTGGGATGAGACTTAGAGTGAAGATGGAGGCGGAACAAATAGTCAGGGCGCATAGAGAGGCGGAGCGCCGAAAGACTGATGCTGAAGGGGTGCGACAAGCGCACTTGGATCAGATCAAGTTCCAGGTCGGGGATATTGTACTATTGTATCATCCTCAAGTCCCGAAGGAGTCAGCTCTAAGCTGTTCACTCACTGGAAAGGACCTTATCAGATTATGGAACAGACGGGACCTCTGAATTACAAGATCAGGGGTAGAGGGAAGGTGCAAATTGTGAATGTAAGAAGGCTGATTAAGTATGATCCCTTCTTATTGGAAGATGAATCCGTTGAGGAGGCGTTAAAACGGATGAAGGATGATTTCAAAGAGGTGCCGCCCATCCACAAGGAGGCTGGCATAGACCAAGACGATGCTTATCGGGCACCGATAGCTGAGAAGGAGGAGAGTGAGGTGGACAGTAAGGAGAAGACTGACCGCATAAGCGCGGTGGGGACTCAGTCCAAGTCTCCGCGAGAGCATAGCGGAAAGAAGGAGAAGATCACAGAGGCGCAGCTAAGGAGAGCGCGGAATGATCTTATCAACGACCAACCGAGGAAGGCGATGAGGTCGATGGGATCAAAGGACGTCCACCAGGAGGAGGAGGGGACGGACACTGACCCAAACGCGGGCAACGTTGAGATTGTCCATGAGCGATGGAAGGAAGGCGATGCGATAGCAACCATCGCATGGGTGAAAGATGCTTTCTATCTGATGAGACCAGCGGAACAACATGTCGCTGATGACACTCTCTCAGACTTATACTTGATGCGGGTCGTGGCGGTCCCACGACAGATGCGTGTCACACGGACACTCAAAATATCATCAGCCGCAAAAATAGTACAACCGATACTCCAGTTTTGGAGAAGTATGGACCCGGTTGAGGATCCAAAGGCAAGACATTATCTGCCAGTATATAAAGACGCAAAAAGTCTCGAGACATGGGATGATACAATTACTCCCAGAGACAAGGATTACACTGCGTGGACCATTCAGACACTGCCAAGAGGAGTGCTTGATGTCCCTTTTGAATTATCGTTGGGCGGAATCCCTAATAAGATCTGGGACATTCTCGAACAGTCAAAGTTCGATCTGACTTTTGTTGGTGGTCCTCCACCAGGTAAAGAAATCCGCGCCAGACGACGAAGGCAGTGACAAAGAAACTATTTTTCTTTATGCGTCTCAAACAAACTGGTTGATTGCCCACGGCGTATCATGATTTGATCATGCATCATCAGTTATCAATATGAATATTAAAAAGACTCAGTGATATAACTTGGCATTCGATCGCAACATACGAGTGCGAAAGGTCGATCGACGATGATACTACACCGTATACGGGGATCGCTAGTGTATTGAGCGATGGTGTTCCCGGGTATGACCCTTGCCAAGTCCTGGGATGATGTTCTCGAAAATGAAATGTTCTCTGAAACTTTCATTAAATTATTTTTTACGAGAGATTATATACTGTCGTACCTGAGCACGGTCAATCTCTACTTGTGTCGGTATATCGCAGGGTCGGGTACATACACCTTGACTTCGGATATAGTTATTAGGACTGGCCCCCTAATACTATATCATAGGATATCCGCCTTATACAAGGGTATGTCTTTAAAAAAGACAATGTACTTACGATCTCCCTGTGAATAATAATAATAATAAATAATAATAATAATAATAATAATAATAGTGTATCTCCTGCCAATTGCTGAGCCAAAAGGCCATGTGCATCCAGTCCTCCATTCCATAAGGAAAGTCTCCACACCAATCGGTGGAATAAAGGAAGTGACGGCATAGAACATTACTCTAGGAGCTTTATACCAATCAGCCCATGGAAAGGACCGATGGCCTATGTACTCCCTAAATAATAATAATAATAATAATAATAATAATAATAATAATAATAATAATAATAATAATAATAATAATAATAATAATAATAATAATAATAATAATGATAAGAAGAAGAAGGAGATCCAAGGGGGAATCGTACTACAGCACCACGTTGCTTGTATTTTTTTTATTAATAGTACGTTTGTTCTTGACATACTGCCGAGAAAAAAAAAAAAAAAAAAAAAAAGACATTGAGGGGAAGGAGTTCAAAAATCTACAAGAATGGCTGGAGAATCCGCTTTGACGTGCAGTATGAGGATATATTTATCGTCTTTAGCGTCTATCCGTGGGTCGATGCGCTGTGTGGCATGACTCCATAGCGCATACTATTTGCAGAAAGAAATCAGAAGGTGTATGACGAAAATGCTATTTCCGTCATAAAATCGGGAGGGGGTACTGTAGGCATCACCCCCCGGATAGCCGGTAAAAAGTACCTTTTCCTGGTGACAGGTGCACCAGCTTGTTTTTCAGTATTATTTGTCCGGATTGGACCTGATGCCATTTTATTCCTGGTCTGTTGCCGTTTTCCTTTTTTGGCTTCACTGAGCTAATATAACGAGACATCATTCTCATCTTTTGAGGATTGTGTTTGGTTGTATTACCGACTTTTTACGTGCTATCGTTGGGGGCATTACAACATATGTACATACATACATACATACATACATACATGTGTCATACATACCTATACATACATACATACATACATACATACATGCATACATGCATACATGCATACATACATACATACATACATACATACATATGTATGCCATGATTTGGTGTGAAAAACCAAGCAAGAACTAGTCAGGAGAGTGGGAGAGATAAACGGGAGATAGAAATCTGTGACCGACCGTTTAAGAGCTAGAAAATTCAAAAATTAAAAAATTTCAACAAAAGTGATTGAAATCATTGAATCAAAATCTACCATTATCTTTTATCTTTTCAATAAAATCAAAGTATATCTGTCTGCTTCAAGTCGTTTCATCCTTCTACTCGTGACAGTAATAATATCATAGTACTTGAAAAAAACAATTAACCGTTACCCAAAATACAAATTTTGAATTTTTGAGATAAAATAGAAAACAATCATTATAATGTATAAAGACCATAGTAGTAAAGAATATATGTATGATTTGGTGTGAAAAACCAAGCAAGAACTAGTCAGGAGAGTGGAGCAGATAAACAGGAGATATAAATCTGTGACCGACCGTTTAACGGCTAGAAAATTCAAAAATTTAAAAATTTCAACAAAATTTATTGATTATTTTTTCAACACATCATAATCTTTGATTTTTCAATAAAACAAGTGTTTTTTTATATTCATATAAAAAAAATCCAAACTTGTGTCGAAACTTGTTGTTTATCCTGTCGACACCGTCAGGGCACGGTTTCTTTTTTATAAAACTATTTTCACTCAACAGTGTCTTTGAATGCATAGTGCCACGGTGCAGGCACAGTGTCACTCGACACATTGTCATGAATTTTGCGTTGGGGCCCGGAGTATTTCAATATATGTACTTTCAAATAAAAAAATTACATTCATAACTATATATAAAACTGCAAAACTTTAGCCTATCTTCCCCCCGATTTATTGACATGCTCATCGACATATGTAGTATATATTACCGGTCACGATACAAAACTAGCAAGTCACATATATTTCCATTTGGTGGGGGTGTGCTGGTTTTCGGCGTGGCCGTGCATTGAATGATTCAATGGTTCTGTTCAACTATCACCGTCCAGGTCTAGATTAGGACTTGAATTTTTTAGCAAATCAAAGACAATTTCACAGACAATTCATGTGCAAGTGCCAAGGCACGGTAGTCAGCAGCAGTTTAATTAAGAATAATTTAACTTATGATGTTAAACGGAAAACTCAACAGCTGCTCAGCTTTTCTGCATCAGATCAAACACTGGGGTTACCAACAAGCGCAGTAGTATTGGAGCACAAGGATTGACGCATAAAATTCTTGACTTCCTTCTTTTCATCTTTGTGCCACTAACATCTGTGGTAGCATTTTCTTTCCCTGTTGAAAGTGGTGGTAATCATCTATGGTAAAATTTTCTTCTGCTACTGAAAGTGGTGGTAATATATACATCTAGTTTGGCTGCTCTTGCACTATTCCTATTCGTGATGCTTACTCTTCTTTCCTTAGGACTGGAACACCACCATTTTCAACAGGGGAAGAAAATGCTACCACGCATGCTAGTACAAGATAAAAAAAATGAACTGAGGGATCTTTTGTGGTTCACTAGCGCTTTTTAGAGGGCCTGGTGACCTTCGTTTGTGCAGCATCAGATGCTCAAAAACTATGTCCAATGCCCTGTCCGGAACGAGAGTAATGTGGGTAGGCCAGCGACATTTTTCCCACAAAGAAACTTTCCTTGGACAGGATGCCTTTTGTTTTCCCCAACTGCACATTATTCATTCTCAACCGGAAAAGGATGTCAGAAGTTTCAGACTAACACGAAGGGTCTGGGTGCTGTGCGTTGGCTCAGCTAGTGGGCTCAGAAGTCCTGCTAGCGGCTTTGCTGTGCGCGCTTTGTCGAGCCTCCTCTTCCGGGGGCAGGCGCAACACCAAAGGTCCCAAATTCACTTCACCTTCTTGCCGGAGCTTCGGTCGTCGACGTGGAGATTCTGAATAGTGGAGCAGATGTGAAACTTCTAAAGTAAATGAAGAAATTGTCATTTATCCCTCTTCTTGCCTGTCACTTTTATCCTTTTTCCTGCTTTGCTTCTTAAACATATATTCAAAAAATGGTTGAACAGTATTGACCTCCGAGCCAGTCCTTCGTTGTGACATACGTCACCGCCAAAACGCCACAAAACTGTCACGAAACGCAGAGAGGTAGTGTGTGATTACGAACGTACATATGTTTGTCATGCACAGCTGCATTTGCAATCTTCTAATATTTTGCTTCACAAATTCTACCTCGGAAATGACAGAGAGATGACTTATGCTACAGTTTCAACACTGGGGGAGGGGGGGGGGGGGGGCGCATTTCTTGCGTCGTGATTGTCATGGGTATGGGCATGCAGTAAACGAAATGTTGAGCAACGTGAAGGAAATATTGAGAAGTAACGAGAGAAGAAAATAGAAAAGAAGAGAAAACATGGTAGGAAAGACGAGAAGAAAACATTCAAAGGTTCTGCATAAGACAAAAAATGGAAAGAAAGACGAGAATGCAATATTCAAATGTTCCGCACAAGAGAAAAAGAGATAATGAAATAATAATAATTATAATAATAATAATAATAATAATAATAGTAATAGTAATAATGATAATAATAATGATAATAATAATAATAATAATACTATATCTGAGGCGTACTGATGCAGCTAATGGCATATCCTCAACGGACATAAGCCTCCAATACCCTTGTTCGAGGTCCTCCACCCCCCCGTGTCAGTCTCTCGCCTGATGATCGGGGCCACCGATGGAGCTCCTGAGGGCAAGACTGCACTAAGCCGAGGTTATTCCGCAGTCCCAGCAACCTCTTGCAAGACGTCACCGAATGTGCAAGTGCATACACCAAGCGCGCTTGCTAGAGCTGCCTCGAAACCCCACCCATAACAATCTGGTGTCTGCTGGGTCCTGGGCTATCAACCAGCATATGCGGAGTTTATCATCTTTTACGCGCGAAACGACCCTCCTCCCCAGCATCTACCACCAAAAGGTTATGAGTTGGCGTCACAGTTTAACAATAATAATAATAATGATAATAATAATAATAATAATAATAATAATAGTGCTTCTCTGTCAATGGCTGATGCATTTCTGCACATGCGCCTCCATCGTCTCACGGGGAGTACGAAGAATTGACGATAAGCTCTAATGACACCCCCGCAAGGGCAGTTCCAACACTTCCAGACGGGCCGGTATGTTTAATGAAAATACTGGTCCAGAAATAGACCGGTATGTTCAATGAAAATACTGGTGGCACCGACGGGAATCGAACTGGCGACAGGGCCCAGATGGTAGAACTTGACCACTGAATAATAATAATAATAATAATAATAATAATAATATTAATAATAACAGGAATCACAGCAACTATAACAGCAACAACGACAACGACAACAACAACGACAAAAAAAAAAAACGACGACAACGACGACGACGACGACAACAACAACTACGACGACGACGACGACGACAACAACAACAACAACAACAACAACGACAACAACGACGACGACGACACCAACAACAACAACAACAACGACAACAACAAGAACAACAACAACAACAACAACAAAATCATCATCATCATCATCATTAATATAATAATAATAATAATAATAATAATAATGATAATAATACCCAATGGCCTCAAGGCGTTAAACTGTGACGCCAACTCATAACCCTTTGGTGGTAGATGCTGGGGAGGAGGGTCGTTGCGCGCGTAAAAGATCTTAAACTCCGCATATGCTGGTTGATAGCCCAGGACCCAGCAGACACCAGATTGTTATGGGTGGGGTTTCGAGGCAGCTCTAGCAACCGCGCTTGGTGTATGCACTTGCACATTCGGTGACGTCTTGCAAGAGGTTGCTGGGACTGCGGAATAACCTCGGCTTAGTGCAGTCTTGCCCTCAGGAGCTCCATCGGTGGCCCCGATCATCAGGCGAGAGACTGACACGGGGGGGGTGGAGGACCTCGAACAAGGGTATTGGAGGCTTATGTCCGTTGAGGATATGCCATTAGCTGCATCAGTACGCCTCAGATATAGTAAATAATAATAATAATAATAATAATAATAATAATAATAATAATAATAATAATAATAATAATAATAATAATAATATACTTCCTCTAAGGCATACTGATGCAGCTGATGGCACGATCCGTTTCCGGACATGAGCCTCCATGCCCTTGTTCGAGGTGCTCCATCCCCACCTAGTCAGTCTCTCGACTGATTATAGGGGCCACCGATGGAGCTCCTGAGGGCAAGACTACACTAAGCCGAGGTTATTCCGCAGTCCCAACAACCTCTTGCAAAACGTTGCCGCATGTGCAAGTGCGTACACCAAGCATGGTTGCTAGAACTACCTCAAAATCCCAACCATAACAATTTGGTATCCGCTGGGTCCACGGGCTCTCAACTGGCATAGCGGAGTTTAAGATCTTCGACAGGCGCCCAACGACCCTCCTCCCCAGCATCATCCACCAAAAGGTTTTGAGTTGGCATCACAGTTTAACGCCGTAAGGCCATTGGGCTGGAGCTCTGATAAACAAGCGTGACTAAGTTTTTATCATCAGGTAATAATAATAATAATAATAATAATAGTGCTTCTCTGTCCATGGCTGATGCATTTCTGCACATGCGAATAATAATAATAATAATAATAATAATAATAATAATAATAATAATAATAATAATAGTGCTTCTCTGTCAATGGCTGATGCAAATCTGCACATGCGCCTCCATCGTCTCACCCGTGAGGGGAGTACGAAGATTTGACGATAGGCTCTAATGACACCCCCGCACGGGCAGTTCCAACACTTCCAGACGGACCGGTATGTTCAATGAAAATACTGGTGGCACCGACTGGAATCGAACTGGCGACAGGCCCAGATGGTAGAACTTGGGCTATCACGGTGTCCATAAATAATAATAATAATAATAATAATAATAATAATAATAATAATAATAATAATAAATAATAATAATAATAATAATAAATAATAGTGCTTCTCTGTCAATGGCTGATGCATTTCTGCACATGCGCCTCCATCGTCTCACCCGTGAGGGGAGTACGAAGAATTGACGATAAGCTCTAATGACACCCCCGCAAGGGCAGTTCCAACACTTCCAGACGGGCCGGTAATAATAAATAATAATAATAATAATAATATAATAATAATAATAATAACAATAATAACAATAATAATAATAATAATAATAATAATAATAATAATAGTAATAATAATAATGATAACAATAGTAATAGTAATAATGATGATAATGATGATAATGATGATGATGATGATGGTAGTAGTAGTAGTAGGAGTAGTAGTAGTAGTAGTAGTAGTAGTAGTAGTAGTAGTAGTAGTAATAATAATAATAATAATAATAATAATAATAATAATAATAATGATAATAATAAATAATAATAATAATAATAATAATAATAGTGCTTCTCTGTCAATGGCTGATGCAAATCTGCACATGCGCCTCCATCGTCTCACCCGTGAGGGGAGTACGAAGAATTGACGATAGGCTCTAATGCACCCCCGCAAGGGCAGTTCCAACACTTCCAGACGGACCGGTATGTTCAATGAAAATACTGGTGGCACCGACGGGAATCGAACTGGCGACAGGGCCCAGATGGTAGAACTTGACCACTGGGCTATCACGGTGTCCAATAATAATAATAATAATAATAATAATAGTGCGTCTCTGTCAATGGCTGATGCATTTCTGCACATGCGCCTCCATCGTCTCACCCGTGAGGGGAGTACGAAGAATTGACGATAAGCTCTAATGACACCCCCGCAAGGGCAGTTCCAACACTTCCAGACGGGCCGGTATGTTCAATGAAAATACTGGTCCAGAGAAATAGACCGGTATGTTCAATGAAAATACTGGTGGCACCGACGGGAATCGAACTGGCGACAGGGCCCAGATGGTAAATAATAATAATAATAATAATGATAATAATAATACTAATAACAACAATAATAATAATAATAATAATAATAATAACAATGATAATAACTAGGAACTGCGCCAACACCTAAAAGGATGGTTTTTGGTGCGCACCCCCCCCCCCCCCCCCCACCCTCCTCTCTCCTCTTCTCAAGGTCGTTTTTCCTCTCATTCTCACATGCACAACTTTTACAGCCTTGGAGCAATCTCAGCCATTCATTTTGGCACTACTTTGTCATTACATTCGAATTTCATAATTTCAACTATATCCCTAAAAAGAGCTAGCGTCAGGCTTGCGAAAAAACAAAGGATCAGCCTCTAAGCCCCTCTGGCACAACTCTTAGAGCCTTGGAGCATTCTAAGCCATTCACTTTGGCACTACCTTGGCAAAATCTTTGCAAATCTCTTTTTCAACTGGTTCACTACCTCGAGCGCGTTCCGAGGTTATGAAAACCAAAAAAGCAGCCTCTCAACCCTTCTAGCACAATTTTGGGAGCCTTGGAGCATTCTCAGCCACTCATGTTGGCGCCGGCATATTCGCTTCGGGTACGTAGAATTGCGGGGCTGGCCCCCCCCCCCCCCCCCCCCCTTCCACAGTCGACAGGGTACGTTGAATTGCCCGAGGTACCGGCATAAACCCTTCTGGCACAGCTCTTAGAGCCTTGGAGCATTCTCAGCCATTCATTCTGGTGCCGGCTGATTCGCGTGGGGTACGTACGATTGCAGGGCTGGGGTTCCCGGGGCGAGGGCCCCCCCGGACACCCCCTTCCCCGTCGACAGGGTATCCGTTGCAGGATGTACCGGCAAGTACTCCCAAAAACCAATAAACTTTGGCATTTAGGACACTCCCCTAACGCAAATATTTGCGTGAATTCTAAAAAAATTATATCAGCATCAACATCGATCTGGGGCTAGCCACCCTGTCAATATGAGCCCCCAACTCTTCCTGGTTCACAGAAACCATGATTTATAGGGACAGAGGGTGCCAAAAAAGGCCAAAAAAAGCAAGGAATTTTGGCATTCAGACACTCCCCTAACGCAAATATTTGCGTGAGTTCCAAAAAAACTATTTCAGCATCAAGATCGAGTCTGGGGCTAACCACCCTGCCAATATGAGCTCCCAACTCCTCGCTCCCACAAACCATGATTTACTCTGACAGGGGTGCGAAGAAAAACAATAAATTTTGGCGTTCAGGACTCCCCTAACGCAAATATTTGCGTGAATTCCAAAAAAATCACATCAGCATCAACATCGAGTCTGGGGCTAGCCACCCTGCAAATATGGGCTCCCAACTCCTCCTTCTTCCCACAAATCATGATTTATTCCGACAGGGGTGCGGAAAAGGGGGGAGGGGGGGGGGCGGTGGGGGGTACACAATTTCCATTTCCCCCCTCCCCCCCAAATCCCCCACCCGCTCCCCACACCTTTCAGGGATAATAATAATAATAATAATAATAATAACTAGGGGCTGCGCCACCACCTGGAAGGATGGTTTGCGGTGCGCGAACGCCCCCCCCCCCCCCCCCGGGGTTCCCGGGGGGAGGACCCCCGGACCCCCCCTTCCCCGTCGACAGGGTACCTTCAATTGCCGGAGGTACCAGCAGAACGCAAGAGTAAGCTCTGGTGGCACAAAAACCTAAAATCTCTGGTTTTTGTGCCACCCGCCACCAAAACTTTTTTTATCTCCGAAGAGAGCGCACCCAGAGGTGTCGGGTACACCAAACATCAGCCTCAAACTCCCTGTGTGCGCGAACGGCGCCTGGTGGCGCAAAAACATCAATTTGTGGTGTGCATGCCACCCGGCGAAACAATTTTTATATTTTCGAAGAGAGCTCATCAAGAAGTGCCAGATACACAAATATCAGCCGCTAACTCCCTCTGGTGTGGGCAAACGGCGCCTGGTGGCACAAGAACTCAATTTTCTGGTGTGGGTGCCACCCGCGACCAAAACGGGTACGTACAATCGCAGGGCTGGGGTTCCCGGGGGGAGGGCCCCCCGGACCCCCCCTGCCCCGTCGACAGGGTACGTTCAATTGCCGGAGGCACCGGCAAGTGCTGCTAAAAAACAAGGAACTTTGGCACTCAGGACACTCCCCTAACGCAAATATTTGCGTGAATTCCAAAAACATCATATCAGCATCAACATCGAGTCTAGGGCTAGCTACCCTGCCAATATGAGCCCCCAACTCGTCCTGGTTCACACAAACCATGATTTATAGGGATGGGGGGTGCAAAAAAAGGCCAAAAACACAAGGAATTTTGGCATTCAGGACACTCCCCTAACTCAAATATTTGCGTAAAAAAAAAAAAAATTATACCAGCATCAAGATCGAGTCTGGGGCTAGCTACCCTGCCAATATGAGCTCCCAATTCCTGGTTCCCACAAACCATGATTTATAGGGACAGGGGTGCCGATTTGCGGGGGTGGGGGGGGTAAAATTCCTTGTGTTTTTGGCCTTTTTTTGCACCCCCCATCCCTATAAATCATGGTTTGTGTGAACCAGGACGAGTTGGGGGCTCATACTGGCATTCAGGACACTCCCCTAACTCAAATATTTGCGTAAATAAAAAAAAAATTATACCAGCATCAAGATCGAGTCTGGGGCTAGCTACCCTGCCAATATGAGCTCCCAATTCCTGGTTCCCACAAACCATGATTTATAGGGACAGGGGTGCCGATTTGCGGGGGTGGGGGGGTGGGGGGTACACAATTTTCATTTTCCCCCTACCCCCAAAACCCCCATCCCCTTGACCAACACCTTTCAGGGATAATAATAATAATAATAACTAGGGGCTGCGCCAACACCTGAAAGGATGGTTTGCGGTGCGCGGAGCGGTAGCGCACCACCCCCCCCCCCCCCCCCCCCCTCGGGCTGGGGTTCCCGGGGGGGCGTGTCGGGTACACCAAACATCAGCCTCAAACTCCCTCAGGTGTGCGAAAACGGCGCCTGGTGGCGCGAAAACCTCAATTTTCCGGTGTGTATGCCACCCGGCGCCACAATTTTTACATTTTCGAAGAGAGCTCATTAAGAAGTGTCAGATCCACCAAATATCAGCCGCTAACTCCCTCTGGTGTGCGCAAACGGCGCCTGGTGGCACAAGACCTAAATTTTCTGGTGTGGGTGCCACCCGCGAAAAAAACAGGTACGTATAATCACCGGGCTGGGCCGGGGGGGAGGGCCCCCCAGACGCCCCCCTGCCCCGTCGACAGGGTATGTTCAATTGCCGGAGGGCGCCTGGTGGCACACGACCTAAATTTTCTGGTTTGGGTGCCACCCGCGACCGAAACGGGTACGTACAATCGCCGGGCTTGGGTTCCCGGGGGGAGGACCCCCCCTGCCCCGTCGACAGAGTACATTCAATTGCCGGAGGCACCGGCAAGTGCTGCTAAAAAACAAGGAATTTGGCATTCAGGACACTCCCCTAACGCAAATATTTGCGTGAATTCCAAAAAAACTATATCAGCATCAACATCGAGTCTGGAGCTAGCCACCCTGCCAATATGAGCTCCCAACTCCTCCTGGTTCCCACAAACCATGATTTATAGGGATGGGGGGGTGCAAAAAAAGGCCCAAAAAAACAAGGAATATTGGCATTCAGGACACTCCCCTAACGCAAGTATTTGCGTGAATTCCAAAAAAATTATACCAGCATGAGTCTGGGGCTACCCTGCCAATATGAGCTCCCAACTCCTCCTGGTTCCCACAAACCATGATTTATTCCACAGGGTGCCGAAATGCGGGGGTGGGTGGGTGAGGTACACAATTTCCATTTTCCCCCTCCCCCTACTCCAACACCTTTCAGGGATAATAATAATAATAATAACTAGGGGCTGCACCAACACCTGAAAGGATGGTTTGCAGTGCGCTTCGCGCAAGCCCCACCCCCCCCCCCCCCCCCCCCCCCCCTCCCCCTCGGGCTGGCGTTCGCGGGGATAGGGCCCCCCGGACCCCCCCCCCTTCTTCGTCGACAGGGTACGTTCAATTACTGGAGGTACCAGCAGAACGCAAGTGTAAGCTCTGGTGGCACAAAAACCTAAAATCTCTGGTTTTTGTGCCACATGGCACCAAATTTGTTGGATCTCCGCAGAGAGCTCACCGCGAGGTGTCGGGTACACTAAATATCAGCCTCAAACTCCCTCTGGTGTGCGCGCACGGCGCCTGGTGGCGCAAAAACCTCAATTTTCTGCTTTTTACGCCACCCGGCGCCACAATTTTTATATTTTCGAAGAGAGCTCATCAAGAAGTGTCAGATACACCAAATATCAGCCGCTAAATCCCTCTGGTGCGCAAACGGCACCTGGTGGCACAAAGACCTCAATTTTCTGGTTTGGGTGCCACCCGCGACCGAAACGGGTACGTACAATTGCAGGGCTTGGGTTCGCGGGGAAGGGCCTCCCGGACAACCCCTTCCCCGTCGACAGGGTACGTTCAATTGCCGGAGGTACCGGCAAGTACTCCCCAAAAAATAAGGATTTTGGCATTCAGGACACTCCCCTAACGCAAATATTTTCGTGAATACAAAAAAAAACTATATCAGCATCAACATCCAGTCTGGGGCTAGCCACCCTGTCAATATGAGCTCCCAACTCACTGGTTCACGCAAACCATGATTTATTCCGTCGAGGGTGCAGAAAATAGGCTAAAGAATTTTCGCATGCAGGACACTCCCCTAACGCAAATATTTGCGTGAATTCCAAAGAAATTATATCAGCATCAACATCGAGTCTGCGGCTAGCCATCTGTCATTATGAGCTCCCAACTCCTCCTGATTCACACAAACCACGATTTATTCCGATAGGGGTGCGGAAAAAACAAGGAATTTGGTATTCAGGACACTCCCCTAACGCAAATATTTGCGTGAATTTCAAAAAAATTATTTCAGCATCAACATCGAGTCTGGGGCTAGCCACCCTGCAAATATGAGCTCCCAACTCCTCCTCGTTCCCACAAACCATGATTTATGCCGACAGGTGTGCGGAAATGTGGGCGGGGGGGGGGGGGGTACACAATTTCCATTTCCCCCCTCCCCCCAAACCTCCCACCCCCTACTCCCAACACCTTTCAGGGATAATAATAATAAAAAAGGTGAGTGCTGGGATGCCAGAAAAAGTTTAATATTGCTTGAAAGAAGTAAAACAAAAGATGATTGCCGAGACCGCCAGAAAGAATTTTGTATTGCTGGGTCTAGCGTTGGGGTTGAACGTTGACACACCCCAGACCATTTGGTGAGCTTTCTCCGCCGACACAAGAGCTACACAGCACACATACACCAGCGTATCCCTTCAAACTTTTTTGTTGTCTCATCTCGCTTTGACAGCTGTTCAAGAACTTTGACACACCCCGAACAATGTAGTCGCCAAGGCAAGAGCCCAGCACACCAGCATGTCCGTTCAGGGAAGCGGTCTTGACCTTCTGCTTGTGCAGTTGTCAAAGCGAAGTGATAGACGCAACAAAACGAAGTCCAACACAATGAACCATATAAAAGCACGGACAGCCCAAGAGAGATGGCCGAAGGCGGTCAAGAACGGCAAGGGATTCAGCATGGTATGCTTCACTTTTACTTCACGTTTACAAAGAGGTCAGCAGATAAACTTAGCTTTTTGAAAAGGCACAATTATTATAACAATCAATAACAACAACAACAACAACAACAATAATAATAATAATAATAATAATAATAATAATAATAATAATAATGATAATAATAATAATAATAATAATAATAATAATAATAATAATAATAATAATAATAATAATAATACTATATCTGAGGCGTACTGATGCAGCTAATGGCATATCCTCAACGGACATAAGCCTCCAATACCCTTGTTCGAGGTCCTCCACCCCCGTGTCAGTCTCTCGCCTGATGATCGGGGCCACCGATGGAGCTCCTGAGGGCAAGACTGCACTAAGCCGAGGTTATTCCGCAGTCCCAGCAACCTCTTGCAAGACGTCACCGAATGTGCAAGTGCATACACCAAGCGCGGTTGCTAGAGCTGCCTCGAAACCCCACCCATAACAATCTGGTGTCTGCTGGGTCCTGGGCTATCAACCAGCATATGCGGAGTTTAAGATCTTTTACGCGCGCAACGACCCTCCTCCCCAGCATCTACCACCAAAGGGTTATGAGTTGGCGTCACAGTTTAACGCCTTGAGGCCATTGGGCTGAATAATAATAATAATAATAATAATAATAATAGGCTTCCTCAGACTATAGCATCAGATCCAGATCCTGGACATGTGCCTCCATTAATAATAATAATAATAATAATAATAATAATAATAATAATGATGATGATGATAATAATAATAATAATAATAATAATAATAATAATAATAATAATAATAATAACAATAATGATAATAATAATAATAATAATAATAATAATAATAATAATAATAATAATAATAATAATAATAATAACTAGGGGCTGCGCCAACACCTGAAAAGATGGTTTGCGGTGCGCTTCGCGCAAGCCCCCCCCCCCCCCCCCCCCCCTCCCTCGGGCTGGCGTTCCCGGGGGGGAGGGCCCCCCGGATCCCCCCCTTCCCCGTCGACAGGGTACGTTCAATTGCCGGAGGTACCAGCAGAGCGCAAGTGTAAGCTCTGGTGGCACAAAAACCTAAAATCTCTGGTTTTTGTGCCACACGGCACCAAATGTGTTGGATCTCTGGAGAGAGCTCACCGAGAGGTGTCGGGTACACCAAACATCAGCCTCAAGCTCCCTCTGGTGTGCGCGAACGGCGCCTGGTGGCGCAAAACCTTAATTTTCTAGTTTTTA
Organism: Paulinella micropora; assembly: GCA_019918135.1. Classification (NCBI taxonomy): domain Eukaryota; phylum Cercozoa; class Imbricatea; order Euglyphida; family Paulinellidae; genus Paulinella; species Paulinella micropora. The sequence continues at coordinate 106,404 of WBZZ01002951.1, forward strand.
CGCCACCCGGCGCCACAATTTTTATATTTTCGAAGAGAGCTCATCAAGAAGTGTCAGATACACCAAATATCAGCCGCTAAATCCCTCTGGTGCGCAAACGGCGCCTGGTGGCACAAAGACCTCAATTTTCTGGTTTGGGTGCCACCCGCGACCGAAACGGGTACGTACAATTGCAGGGCTTGGGTTCCCGGGGAGGGTCCCCCCGACCCCCCCCCCCCCCCCCCCCCCCCCTTCCCCAGTCGACAGGGTACGTTCAATTGCCGGAGGTACCGGCAAGTACTCCCTAAAAACAAGGAATTTTGGCATTCAGGACACTCCCCTAACGCAAATATTTGCGTGAATTCCAAAGAAACTATATCAGCATCAACATCGAATCTGAGGCTAGCTACCCTGTCAATATGAGCTTCCAACCCATCCTGGTTCACACAAACCATGATTTATTCCGACAGGGGTGCGAAAAAAAAACAATTTTTGCATTCAGGACACTCCCCTAACGCAAATATTTGCGTGAATTCCAAAAAAAATCATATCAGCACCAACATCGAGTCTGGGGCTAGCCACCCTGCAAATATGAGCTCCCAACTCCTCCTCGTTCCCACAAACCATGATTTATTCCGACAGGTGTGCGGAAAAGGGGGGGGGGGGTACACAATTTTAATTTTCCCCCCCCCCCCCAAACCCCCCACCCCCTACTCCCATCACCTTTCAGGGATAATAATAATAATAATAATAATAATAATAACAATAGTGCTTCTCTGTCAATGGCTGATGCATTTCTGCACATGCGCCTCCATCGTCTCACCCGTGAGGGGAGTACGAAGAATTGACGATAGGCTCTAATGACACCCCCGCAAGGGCAGTTCCAACACTTCCAGACGGACCGGTATGTTCAATGAAAATACTGGTCCAGACAATAATAACAATAATAATAATAATAATAATAAAAATAATAATAATAATAAGAATAATAATAATAATAATAGTAATAATAACAATAATAATAATAATAGTAATAATAATAATAATAATAATAATAATAATAATAACAATAATAATAATAGTAATAGTGCTTCTCTGTCAATGGCTGATGCATTCCT